>MU698983.1:0-27705 GCA_026770625.1 Nicotiana glauca | reverse complement strand
GCTAGCAGAAATGAATTTATTGATCAACTAAATAAAAGGTTGATTGCTAAGTTTTATACTAAAAATAAAATATTTTTTGGTTTTGGCTCATCAAAAGATGATACCGACAATTACTACCAAGAAAAATACTTAAATAGTTCAATACAAAATGACCTTCTACCGTACATATTTATTGTCGCGTTCACTATTTCTTACGTATATTAATGTGACCATATATATAATAGACTAAGTTGAAATTGATCTTTTATTGCATATAGGTTGATTCTGAAAAAAAAAATATGCCTTCATGCCTGAAAACTTAGATCCCCTGAATAGCTTATGTACGTACGGTATATAGAAGTTTTGACAATAACGTCATATATGTAGAACTTATGATACTGGTCAATTGCTTCTAAGTATGTTTTTATCTCAGAATTCAACTTTCGTCTTCCGAAACTAAAGAATATCCTTCTAAATTTGTGTGAAAATAATTTTCAGTATGTTTATGTTTTGTAGTTATAATAAATAAACCACAAGGACAAACATCCTAAATATTGAGCTATATTTACCATAATATATTTTCTTATGTGAATAACTATATGTTGAACTATCAAAAGAGATATCAATGTCGGCAACAGGAGTTTTGGTTATGGCAGAATAATCAAAGTATTATAAGGAAACATATACAAAAAACACTGTCTATAAAGAAGTGTTCGGTAAGATACCATTACATTCGATACCTTTAAACTACAATACATAATTATCTACTTAACATGACTAAAATTGATCATTTATGTAAGTTTTGATGATGTCCCTTCATTTTGAATTCACGTATTATGCTAATGTACTAATATTTTTCGGTATTTAGATGATTGTTGTAGTAATATATATAAAAAATTTCTCATTAATTAAATTTTATTATTCTTTCATCTAAATAAATATTTAAACCATTATGTGTCATTATTAACGTGCAACGCACGTTTATAGATACTAGTATATATATATATATAAAATTAGGAAACTCATTACGACAAGTAGAAATACGTTGTCAGTGAAATGTGTTAAGTTAAATCTAAGACGTAAACATGCAATAGCAATTTGCCCTATAATCATTAGTCCATTCTTCATTTGAAATACAGGTGCTGTCTACATTAATAGGATGCTCACATAATACCAAAACCAAGTGTTTCTACTCGTGGCAACGTCAATTAAAAGAAGTCAGTACGCACACAATTGAGAAGGAAATGTACATCGTTTGGTATTGGTGGTTAAAGTCCCCGTCTCTGTTTGATCAAGCAACTACTTTCATGTTCAAATGGGAGAACAAGTCCATCATTCACTCTAAGTTGCGGAGGTCGAGTATTAGAGTTGTATGTTAGGAGGTAGCTGAGGTCTGATAGGATTTTTGTCTTAGAATACTAGTGGTTAATGTTTTGTCTCTCTACTCCTTCATTTTTCATAGTGCCGGGTCTTTTTACTGGCTATCACTTTTGTGTTTCATCTATTTTCTGGTCTTTAAGATACTGTTAATATTCATATGGCCTTTGTTGGTGGTACTGATATTGTCTTTTTTCGTCTTCTTGAGTCGAGGGTCTTTCGGAAACAAACTCTCTACCCCTCTTTGGTGTTAATTTATTAGAATTTCAAGAATTGTGAGACGTAGCCATGTGGAAATCGAATACACAAGTAAGGGTGGTAAAACTAACCCAAACCCATTTGACCCGCCCAACCCACCCAAGTTTTAATGGGCTTGGGCTAGAAGGATTTTGAAAATGGGTTGTTTTGGGCGCGCATTTGCCACCCCTACACAAGTATATACAAGGCACAAGTTTGCTTTCAAGTGTTTCAAACCCATTGCATCAGAGAAAGTCAAAATTCAACGCTACAACAAAGCAAAACCTTTTAGACAAACAATGTTTTTTCCTGGCAAGACAGAAGTACAGAGCAAAAGATGCTGCAAATCATGGGAAGAAATGAATGTCATCTCTGCAAATAAAACATAACAATCCAATCCACCAAAGTAAATGGACATCTTTGTAACAAATTTTGAATTCATTGGGCATATCAATACTATTCTATCAACTCAAAACGTCGACTCTCTTGCACAAGCAAGAATCTTCTATTCAGAAGTTGCAACAAGATCGAAAGTCTCTACCCTTAACCGATCTTTTCAAGCTCTAAGGAGAAATTCCCGGTAGGGTGCTTTCCCCTTAAATGGGCCCTATGTGGTTCGAATCTATAATATCGGGCCAGTGGTAAAAGAAATTGCAACAGAAGATAACATAGCAAAAGAAGAAACTAAAAGGAGTTACTATTGCGTACTTGATATAGCTGTGGATGGCAAAACTGATCAAGCAGGTTGAAATAAACCCGGTCGAAAACACTACTTCACTTTTTTACTCAAGTTTGAAGTCCCAAATTTTGCGTCATCCTTGATGAAACTCCACCAGATATATGTCAGAGGGATTGTGGTGGCGTGCCAAAGTGCATGGGCATCTACTAGTCCTTGATATGGAGGGAAGTCATAGATCTCTAGGAGCATAGCGAGGCCACCTCCCACGACCACCGTCCATAACTTCCATCGGGAAGGATGACGGCTAATTCCAGCCCAGAATGCCCAAATTAGAAGTTGAGAAACAGCTATCACAACACAAACTTTCATATTCCATCCTGAGAATTTACACATTAATTATCATCAGATATAAACACCAGAAAGTAAGTAAATAAAATAGAAGCTTCCTATGCTTTCCACCCCTTTATGGAGACATATATCATCATGCCAAACAACAATTGCTGAAGTAGAACTTACTGAATCCAATCATCTGGGCTCATAATAATTAAAAGTTACTCCTGCTGCTCAGCCGAGAGCCTTGAGCATTATATAAGGACTTAGGACTTTGCTGCAGGAGTAACCCGTTACCTTCCGGGTGGAATTGCCACAACACGGCATTATTTTTAACACAAAGTATTGCAGTAGGATAATGGTTAAGAGGATTTAAAAAGCATTATGGCATTAAAATTTCCAATGCTTAGCTCAGGACCCCGCTACTCGTCGTATTTGATTTGGTATTGCTACCGCACATAATTTCAAGAGTCAGTAATTATGGTCAACTTGTACAACAAAACACAAATAACTCGACCCAAAACCAATACCACATGTTATCCTTTCTTACTTGAGTTAAAGCTAGTTGGTGCTTGTTTTTCCGAAAATACACTCGACATACATATTGTCAACGCATGCACGTTTTGACGTAAATTTAAAAAAAAGAGACAACGAGATTACCATAGTCCATTTGATAATTGTTCAGGTACAGTATATGAGTGACTGTAAAGGCAAGCAGTGGAGCCGCAACCAGAACTCTCGCAGCCTCATTCTTTACACTGAAGCATCTTAGTATTGATATAATCAGTGAAAATCCAAGTAATGCCACAGCAGATGTGTAGTCCAGCTTTTCGGTAAAATCCATGTCTCTGCAATAAATAAATGAAAACAAGTTCATACAATTCAAATGGTATACTGAAGTGATATTGCAAGAAAATAGATAAACTTCAAGTTGCAGGCACCGCCAACATATCCCAACCACATACGATTAGAAAAAAAAAACCTAAACGACATTGGTAAAGCTAGGAAATCAAAATCGGCATTATCAAAACTGCCAAAGCATAAACTTACCGGCTGTGGAAGACAGCACTCCATAGCCATGAGTTCATAGACAAGAACGCGTAAATGTGCCACAAACAAGTGTAATTGTAGCAGGTCTTCTCATCACCTTTTGATTGTATCTTGTAGGAAATAAGCATGAAAAAGGATAGCCATCCATGGAAATGCATTGCAAGGTTAAGCGCAGAGAAAGCAACAGACACAGGCTCCTGAGAGATTAAAATGTTACTCCCGATTAATACTCACACACACACACACACAGATATATATATATACTTAAAATGAGAGGACCATTTTGGAAGCAGTTGGAACTTGGGACAAGAGGCCATTAATTAACATACCTGAAGCCCAAACACTCGTTTGAATGGCCATTTCCCATGATATTTCACAGGCAGCAATCCATGTGTTGCTCGGTCCTTTTCTCTTTGAAGCATGCAGTGATACTGGCAATCACTTTGGCAATTTGCTCGTTTCAACCACAGGTATAGAGGCTCTTTCAAGTACCAGTTGTCATCAGAAGAAGAAGCATCTAAAGGAATTTTGCAATGCGGGAAACATGTTTCTCCAGCACATCCAGTTTTTTTACATTGATCAAAACAAGCCCTAAATGATAGAATTTGATACTTCAAAAATACAACGTCTGATTCTTAAGTGCTAGACTACAGAGAAAATTCATAAATTGCGATTGTATCGGGTTTAGACTTTATTGGGAGGAAAGGAAGTAGAATTTTTACAAACTGATTTAGAAACAAAACAGACCAGCGAGTCAAAATCATGTTGCACATCCGCTACACGAATCACCTAAGTGATGAACTGCATTTGCATATCAAAAAAATAAATGTTCTTCGACCAAAATTTTCTTGGATTGGCAAAAGGGCTATAATCAAACATACAACCATTTTACAAAAGAGTCGTTTTAAGGGAAACAATAGTAAATAGTTGGTCCCTTTTTTGTATTAGCTTTACTAGATTGCGTCGAGCTATCCCGAAAGTAAATTAGCTTCTTACATAAGCAAGGTGATGGTTCAACAAAACAGCCGGTATTTCAGTATTTAAGTGAGAAATTACTGTTACCATTCTTAACTTCCTAATTTCCCTAAAATAGAAATATATTCTGTGATTAGATTCTGAAATTAGCACAGGAATTCCTTCACAACATTTTCAAATAAATTGCATACTATCAGTGGTAATCTATGTAATATCTCGAGACAGTGAAAAGCTTAATCCAAGGTCTTTCTACCTTTAATAACACCACGAACTTGACAGATATTTGTTTAAGCTCTTCCTTGTCTCTTTTCCGGCCTTAAAAAAAGGGCAGCCCGATGCACTAAGCTCCCGCTATGTGCGGGGTCCGGGGAAAGGCCGGACCACAAAGGTCTATCGTACACAGCCTTACCCTGCATTTCTGCAAGAGGCTGTTTCCACGGCCCGAACCCGTGACCTCCTGGTCACATCGCAGCAACTTTACAAGTTACGCCAAGACTACCCCTTCTTTTTTCCGACTTTAATATTTTCCTTAATTTCCCAGGCTAAATATCTCCCGCCTCCTCCAACAACTACAGTTTTCATTACTTTCACTATTCAGGTCTACCTAATGCTTGCAACTTTGCTCTCTATTTACCACCAACTGTCAACTAGCCAACTGTTGAGATAGTTGCCAGTAGACAACTTGCAAGCCCCAAATTTTGAGAAATGAAATAAGGTCGCCTGAGATGGTTTGCCATGTTTTTGTTCACCTCCATAAGAACCGGTCTGTAGGTGGGACACAATGATGATTGAATGTGGTATATAGGGTCGACAGAAACCAAAGGTTACATTTTACAATGATCAAAGTTATCTAAAGAGACCTACAATCTCTCAAAATCAATATGGATTTAACCAAGAACAAAACACAGTTGAAGGAAACTATCCATATAACCTATACCAATTAAGTGGAATTAAAATCTTAGTAGTTGTTGTTAGACACACATTTTGTTCATTGTTTGTCAGTTTGTGATGAATCATTTTATTCTAGTTAATATATCCATGGATTGAAGACTCGCATGATTAAAGAAACTCTAGTTTTAGTGAACTCCTAGTTTCCTTAAATACAATTTATTTAGTATTGGAAAGAAATGAGCCCGAATAGGAAGGAAGAGATACGTAGGATTCATATAGACGATTCCAGCATGTTGATTGATATGATGAAACCTTAAAACACTCTTAGTTCGAGATCGAATAGACACAATCTCTTGAGTATAATAATGCATATTATTATTAAAGTCATCCTCATTTAACGATTAAAGAAAAAGAACACACATTGAATTCCTCAATTACTGCTGCATGTTTTATAACCTATACTACATAATCCACTTAGAATTTTGAGGGCCGTTTAGACAAAAAATAAACCTTTTCCACGACGAACCATAGTTCAAAAAAAAATTACAACACATTAGAATTGTGATTAAGTCAAGAAATGAAACCCAAATCAGTTAAAGTCAATCTTCATTGTAGCTCTGCAACTATGCAGGGACGTATGTAGCCTTATAATATCGGTTCAATTTAACTCATAATTTCAACGTGGAATACAAATTTATATGCCAAAAATCACTAGTATCGCAATAAATTATAAATCTGAACCCATAACTTTAAGGATATAATGAGTCCTGTAGTAAGAACTTTAAAAGTTGAACCTATAGATTTTAAATCTTGGATCCGCCTCTGCAACTATGCTCTAAACCAGGTTCGGAGCCACAAAGCCGGCTACGGGTTTGACCGAAGCCGGTATTTATCTTGTATTTTGGTTCTAACGTTGTATTTATCTTTTCAAAATTCATTAATTATGTACAAATGTTAATTTAGAACCCATATTAACTTAAAATGATTAGAATGTCAAACTCATAAGCTTGAAATCCTAATTTCGCCTCTGCACTACCAAAAGCAGAAGTAAAAATTGGAAAAGCTCACACAATATATGAAGCATAAGGTAAATAATTGAAACTTTACCTGTACAAAGGGTCAGCATCTCCAGCACTAGCATCAAATGTTCCAACAAGACAAAATAGAACTACCAAGAAAGTGATCCAACAAAGATCTGCCATCTGATCTAACACAAAATTGGATCAAACAAGATTTATTTTTACAGTTTAAATTGAGTAAAAATCAAATCTTCTGATATCACATGTTATAACTGGTATCTAGCTCTAATACTCAGTAGCAAAAAGGGTCCAAATTTTCCAACAAGATTCTATTTTTCAGTTTAAATTGGGTAAAACTCAAATCTTTTAATGTCACATGTTACATATAGCAAACAAATTTAGTAACTGAATTCTAGCTCCAAAGTCAGATAGAAAACAGGGTCCAAATATTCAAAAAAGGATTTTATTTTTACAGTTGAAATTGAAATATTGGAAGGAATTAAGGAATTAGTAAAGGATATTACCCCGTTGGATTGATACTCAATTCGCGTATAGGACAGTAAATAGAGAGAACATTCTTTAATTCAGCAGCAGCATTTTGAAATTCATGACAATGTAAAGCAATGTGGAAGAGAGAAGAAGGGGAGTTGGAGAAAAGAGAAAAACAAAAATAAAAATGATTTTTTTTAAGGAAAAAAAAAAAGAAGGAAAGGGAGTAAGTGCACATATAGCCACTTTACAAAGCATTTAAAATTTAGCCGTCTCAGAATTAGTTTTGGACTCCGAGTAGAACTATCATAGCCTTACTTTAAATCCGTAGGAGTCGTTTGGTTTGAAGACAAGTTATGCTAGGATTAGACATATTGAATTGGTTGTCGTAGTATTATTTTTAATTAATTATTTAGTATATTGAATTAATCTTGCGATTGTCAATTTTACTATTTTATTAAATTAGTCATATTGAATTAGTTGACCTGTTAAATTATGTTGCGATTGTCAACTTGCCAGCAAACTCAGATAAAAGCATCAAATCGCCGCGAAGCAGAAGAAAAACGCCAGAAATCAACTAGAAGCAACCACAAAAGAACAAAAATCAACAGAAATTGGGAAATCACCAGAACAGAAAACCATAGAATTGTTGGGCGCTGAGAACTCCAACGAAATCATTCAAGGTAACATCGGAATGAAGAGTTGGTCAAGAATTACACGATTCCAAGCTCTGATATTATGATAATAACATAAAATCGAGGAAATTTGAGAAATGAAATTGGGTGAGAATCCCAAAATTGAGAAGAGCAAAGAGAGAGATTATTTCATTCTGTGTACAAAATATCCATGTATGTATTTACAATTTAAAATCATGTGAAAAACTATAAAGGACACACTAAACCCAGATGTAAACAAATCTAGTCTTTGAAGAGTTGACTTGGGCCGGATCCGTAGATTGGGCTTGGACGGCTATATTTCTATCATACCTTGGGATAGCCTATCCTGGGATTATTATCCATCCTCTCACAAGTATAAGTTTTCTCGGTACTATTTTTGATCCTAGAATAACTTATCCCAAAATTCGCAGCCAAACAAGGGATAACGCGGTACTAAATTTTTGTCCCGTGATTATTTTTACCTATCCATCGTATCAACCGACCCTTAAAGTTAGACTCTGGAAGATCCTAACTTCAGACCTAAAGGTTTGAAATTTTAATTTTGTCAATTTAAACTTCAGGCCTTCGAGTCTAAAATTAAGATTTGATAGTTCAAAATTTCATACTCGAGATAAGAAGGATGAGGCAGAGGAGGGGGGCTTTGAAGTTTGCTAAATATAACTAAACTTTAAATAGTTTAAAACTAGCTAAAGATTGAATAGCATATCTAAATGCAATTACTTGGTGCTATTTGGGCGAGAAAAAGATAGGTAAACATATAAATAAAAGAAAAAGTAAATTAGTTTTCGGAAAATTACTTCCATTGTATCTAGTGTTAAGATTTTGATGAGAGAAGAAATAGCAGGACTGAAAACCTCATCTTACATATGTTTATTCATGGTATTAATAGATACAGAGTATAAGATTAGTTACAAATCTTATCCAGAGCAGTTAACAATTGCTACATGATCTTATCAAGACCTATAAATATGGTAATACAAAATTCAAACATTTACTGTTAAAAAAATACAGCAAATATTATTAAATTACTATCCTTGATGACGTGGAGTATCAGTAGCCTTAACATCTAGTACATTTTTTTTTCCTGAATGATACTTCCTCCGGTCCAAAATAAGTGATTTTTTGGCTTTTTTTTTGTGGTTCAAAATAAATAATTTTTCCGAATTTTAAGAATGAATTAATTATTGTTTTCCTACATTGTCTTTGGAATAAATAGTGTTGGAATATGTGTTAGGAGTGTACATGTGAGATAGTAAAGGTTAATATGGTCAATTTCATTGCTAATTAATGCTAAAAGGTGAATTTTTTAATTTGTGTGAAAACACTCAAAAAATTACTTATTTTGGACCGGAGGGAGTAAGAGACATAGAGACAACCTTTCCAACTGTTTATTTCTGTTTTATGCAAAGGTATTATGCTATGATCAAAGCTGGAGTGGATAAAATTCAACACTGATTATATATATTTTGGAAAAATAAAATGGTATAGCCGTAATAAAAATAATAGTCGAAAAATTGTATAATTTTTTTGTGTGCGTGCGCGTGTGTGTCTCTATATATATAAATGTTATATATAAAAAATTATACAAATTTTATAGACTTTTTCTGCACCACATATAAATAGCTTCTGCGGCGGACTAAAAGTGATAATACCTCTTATATATTTAGGCAATCAAAGTTTAGATAACAAAGTCAAGCAATGGGTCCCCCAAACCCTACCCACCCACCCCCTCCCCAAAAAAAAAAATTGCACTAGTGAAATGAACTTTTTGATTATAGGTTCATAACTTATCATTTGTTGAACGTCAGTTGATTTTTAGATAATATATTTATGATATGTGTCGCAAATATTAATTAAATTCAATTGAAACCGTATAAATGAGTTATATCGCCTTAGGTGCAAAGCACAATGATAGTAAATTTCTTGTAGTGTAGATGTGATTGGGTCTATAGTTTTGTGGACAACGGATCCAACAGCATTAATTGTAAATTTAGTGGCATTTGGAACGAAAACAAGATTAAGAATTAACGAATAATAAAGTTAGCTTCAAGTGTATATGCATTTGTGCCAAACAGAACCTTGGTTCAAACCGAATCAAAAATCGTACCAAACCGACAAATAAAATCAAACCGATTAAAAATTCGATTAGATTTGGATTGATTTGATTTGATATTGAGTAAAAAAATTTGAACTAACCCGACATATAAATATATAATTTTTATATATACTTTTAAGATTTTATATAGAATTTTCTTTAGAAAATGTCTAAAAATATTTGGGATTGTCTCATGGGATGTATTATTTAATAGAATTATGAAGTGGATCCTTATTTATTTACGTTAAATAATGAGTTGTATTATCAATTCCATTATCAAGTGTGTCACGACCCTATTTCCCCTCAGTTGGGTTTAGTGATGGCATCTAGTCCTGAGGACTAGGTAAGCCTAATAATTGCGGAATAACAACCATGGATAATAACATATAAAATTCTTCTGAAATAAAATTCTTATACAATGAACATCTTCCCAAAATCCGGTGGTATACAAGTCATAAGCTCTATAGAGTTTTCTTTTTGCTACCGTTTCTAGACACAACCGTAAGGAAATAAGTACAGTAGTGAGAATATAAAATAAGAAGGTGACTCCGAAGCCTGCGTTCGCAGCAACAGGGCTTCCTTGAGTCTCCTCGGTAAGAATCTACACGGCTACTAGCGAACAATACCCGGGTCTGCACAAAAGAGTGCAGAATGTAGTATCAGTACAACCGACCCCATGTGTTGGTAAGTGCCTAGCCTAACCTCGGCGAAGTAGTGACGAGGCTAGGACCAGACTACCAAATAAACCTGCGCAATATAGCGTACAAAAATAATAGGAAGCAGATAACAATGATGACAACAATGATCAACCAGTGATATAAATAGCAGGCAACAAGAACACCATATATGTTTCTCAACAAATAATAAGTACAAGTGCAATCAATTAATCAAGTCCTTCAAATATAAATCTGTCGCCTATAGATCTTTCAAGTAATAATCTCTAAGATAATGTGCTTTTCAATGAATATATTTCGAATATATTTCCTTTAAATAAATATCTTTCAAATAAACATCTTTCGAATATAATTCTTTCGAGTAAAGGTCACGTTGTGACTCTTCATTGCATAATCACACATAATATAGGTCTCAGCCCACTTTCATATTTTTACGGCACCTTGTGCACATGTTTGTATCACAACCGCACGGACAACTCACGTGCCAATAAATAAAACCATAATTATTTCCCCGGCACCTTGTGCCCATATCTTTCTGTCTCACATTGCACAACAATATTCTCATGTTACTCAGTTCATAGGTTCCATAACCCAATACAATTAAGAATGTTCAAGGAGCCTCATTCACTTAACATAAAGTAGAGTACAACTCCCAACCCAAATAGCAAATCAACAACAAAAGATGAAGTTATTTTTAGAAATCATTTGATAAAGAAAATACCTTTTTCAATTAAAGAACAATATCAAATGAATTATTAACTTTAATACGAGAAATCAATAAATCAAAACATAGAAGAAATTCCTTTCTAAGTAAAGTACAACCTCAAACGGTTTAAGAAAAAATTTAGCTGAGAAATCAATTGAGTTAAAAATGTAACAGTTGTTGAAATTTGAAGTATTAAACAAAAAAAAGGCGAGGTATTGTAAACACTATGGATTCCAATACAAAGGATCACAACAGTAAAGGGATCTAAACAGTTAATATACTTGAATTGTTAATAACAAATAACACAGCAAACAGAAAGTGTACGGCATCACCCTTCGTGCTGTAACACTCTCTCACCAAAACAATACACGGCATCACCCTTTGTACTTTACACTCTTCCTCACCCAAGCAACAAACACAAGGCAAATAGGGTAAGAGAATCTATAACATCGAAATAAAATCAAGTAACAACAGATAATCAGTAAATAAACGTAAGGACAATATAACTCAATTAGAATCAAGAAAATCAAGGACAAGTGCACGTCATCACCCTTCGTGCTTTTACTCTCGTACTCTCCATAATAATCAATATAAACGGCACAGCATCACCCTTCGTACTTTTACTCTCATCCTCACCATAAAATTAATATAATCGGCACGGAATTGTACATCGTGTGGCACAACATCACCCTTCGTACTTTACACTCTTTCTCACAAAATCATACACGGCATCACCCTTCGTGCTTTTACTCTCATCCTCACCATAAAATCAATATAATCGGCATGAAATTGTACATCGTGCGGCACGGCATCGCCCTTCGTGCTTTACACTCTTCCTCGCCCAAACAACAATCACAAGAAATAAGGACAAGGAAATAAATAAAATTATAATAAAATTCCGGTAAGGGAACAATAGTACAACAATCAAATCCTGGCAAGGGAAACAACATCAAAACAATAACATCCCGGCAAGGGAGACAATATCATATTATCTCTCTCTCTCTCCTTTCTTCTTTCACGTTTACTTCACAACTCAATTCACAACTTGAGCCAATGTTCTACAATGTTCAACAATTCAATTCTCAGCTTGAGCCAATGCTCTATAATGTTCAACAATTAAATTCTCAACTTGAGCCAATGCTCTACCATGTTCAATTAACAATTTCACAAGTCATATTCCTCAATAGAAATTATCATATAGAGCATATACAATATGAAATGGAGTCACATTAATCAAAGTATAAGACTCACGAGCATGATTAACACCAACGTATAGATACTCGTCACTATGCCTATACGTCGTACTCAACAAATAATACATAACAAATAGGACACAACTCCTAATCCCTCAAGCTAAGGTTAGACCAAACACTTACCTTAACGGAGTTAGTCCGATATTCCAAAATAGCATTCTTGCGCGAAACGACCTTTGGACGGCTCCAATCTTTCTCGATCTTTTTCTTACCTTACTACAATATTCCGGAAATTCTAGCAACTTCAATCTATTTAGAATCATACTAAAGTGAACCATAATTAGGAGGATATCCGTGGGTTTACCTCATTTAGGCATTTTATCAAACACTATGTGTGCACATTTGACTACATCTCTTAACCATAGAATTAGTACATCCAACTACGACAATTTACCAACAATTCATTCCACCATTATTCTTTAACAATTTATACTCCTAACATCATATATACGATCAACCATTCACACCCAGCCAACAAAATTTCATCAAATAATTAACTTTCAATCTCTACAATGGGTATTCATTTAAATTGAGAATTTATGGCTTCCAATCACCATACCATGAGTTTCAAACTTGATTCATACTCATAATTCCATAATAACTCTATATATGTAAGTCTAAGGGTGAAAGATTATCTCTTGTAGACCAAATCTTAAAATACAACTTTTGGGGTGTTTTTGAGATTTTTGAAGAAATCCTATGAAATCCAATCAAAACCATGTTGTAACTAGTGATTGAGAAGTGAAATCACCATAAAACACACTTAAAGACTCGTCTTAGGTGTGTAATTGGAGCCTTGACCGAATGGGTGACGGAGAGGAAGACTTAGTCTTGAAAAATGATTTAAATCCTCTCATTTCCCCTCCTTAGGTATATTTAGAGGTCTGCTACTAGCGCGCCCATGCTAAGGCTGCGCTAAGGAGGCAGAAACTTCTGACTATGCGCGGTCGCGGTCGCGCACCAGGCCGCGCATATGATACATGTCCAGTAAAATGGTCATAACTTTCTGTATACACCTCCAAATGACAAACGATTTGATGCGTTGGAAACTAGACTCATAGAGCTTTAATTTGATAGGTTGTGAATTATTAAACTCCTATATATATATATATATATATATATATATATATATATATATATATATATATACACTTGTGCGTACTCATTTGCAACTTTAGTCTATTATGAAATTTTCCAATTTGGCTTAGACTTGGGACTTTCCTTAGACTCCATATATCTTATAGTATACGCGTCATACACTTGCTATCATATCCAATTGTTATCCATCATGGTAATTGACCTCTTCCACATATAAGATAATATAATTATACGTCAACTTTATTATTTCGCCAAAATACGTCGAATTGTCCTATGGACTTCCAAATCCAATTTCGGACACATGTCTAAGTTCAAAATCACCATACGAAGTTATTGACACCATTAAAATTCCATTTCGAGATCGTTTGCTCAAAAGTCAACTCTCCGGTCAACTCTTTTCATTTGAGCTTCAAAAATAAGATTTTGATTTTTCTTTAAATTTAGCTCCGAATCTTACAAAAACCAGACTTGACCATACATGCGGGTCATAATGTGTATTGCGAAGCTTTCTCAGGGTCTTAAGTCGTTGAACGAAATGCAAATTCTTATAACAAAAATTCGGGTCGTTACAAAGTGTCATTAAAATGCATCAATCTATATGTTCTTTCATATTCATATGTCAAAAACTATTAGATTCTTATACCTTTTTCGAATTTAAAATGGTAGTTTGATAATTTTAGAATTAAATAGAACAATATCTTTATTAGGTTTCATATTGATTTTATGCTTAATTATTAAATTTGGTTAACCTTGAAAGCGTACATAAAAAAAATATTTTTAGACGACTAAAAAAATAACTATGTGTTACTAAAATAATTTTCCCATAAGAATATTTTAATAGATCATATGATTGTTAGTTTTTTTAATTTTTATTAAACATATATTCGCTTATCAAAATTTTATCTATAACTTTAATGAAATAATATTGAAATAATTTTGATATAACAAAAAAATCAAAAAATCGAACCAATCCAAACTGATATAGTTAGTTTGGTTAGGTTTTGATAAAAATCAAACCAACCCGGTGTACACCCCCTAAGTCAGCACCTATGAGTAATCTTAACTGTATATATTTTATACTAAATTCGTGTTTTTGTCACAAAGTAATAATGAATGCAATAGTATTATATATATATATATATATATATATATATATATATATATATATATATATATATAAAATTTTGAATTCGCCTCTAATTTAAGTTATACTAATGACTAATGTCTTGATCTTCTAGGCCACACAAGGGTGGAGATCAATGAAAGAATATACTCCCTATTGGATTTGTAGAGGAGTAGACCAAAAGAATAGCAGGTAGAAAGGTAAAGCTGCTATTTCAATTTTCAAGCAATAAAAATAGTTTTTTTTAATTATCTCGGTCGATAGTTTTCCAGATTTCCAGAGCTTAAACCCGAAATATTAGACGAAGAAAAATAGTTATATCAAAGGCAACAACCTTGGCCATTACTCCAAGGGCAACAATGGAAAAAAAATTAATTCTTTCTTAATATTTGAAACAATCAAATATTGTAAACCACAAAAAAAAAAAGACCAAAAGATCAATTAAAATAGATCGGCGTGAGTTCAGTGTAACAAGAAAATTAACTTGGCTCTCTTTTGTTGTTTCTTTTTCTCTGTCACACAAGATTTTTGTATAGGCAATTGTTTATTGGTTTCTCTTTTATTTTTCTCCCGGTCAAACAGCAAGATTTTATACAGCTAACTTAAAAACTAGTTCAAAGTTGTTAGATGAAAAAAGTCCCAACTCAAAGCTCAAAGGAAAAAAAATATTAGAACAGTAAAATTAATATTCATGAAATAGACTCAATTCAATAAATAAGTTATTACATTCTCATGATGGTAAAAACAAACTAGAACAACAAGCAAGTTGGAGTCGGCTTATAAATCCTCACGTACTATATTGCTCTTGTACTACAACTCATCTTAGACTTCAGTAACAACAATGTGAAGTACAAAACGTGTAAACATACTTAAAACTGCAAAAGAAATTAAGTTACGCCGATACAAAAACACAAGGACAAATAGTCTTTTTTTCGACTATTAATTATATTGAAAGAATTTCGCCCTAATTAATATTTAAGGGCATTTTGGTTTTCCTTCTTGAGTCTTCCAATTGTTGTAGCAAGGGCATGTTTGTTTGTGGCCATAAACCCCACGAGGCACACACAAGCAAGTAGCACAACACTTTTGACAAAAGAACATACATGGCTTCTTGTGTGATGTTGCTGAGCATCGATAAGTACATCTTGGCTTGCAATCTATTAACAACACCACATAAAAAAATTAAAAAAATAAAGAAAATTTACATCAAATATTAAGAATCATTACACTTATTAATTTGTTAAACATTGAATGGTATAAGCTCATGGCTTAAAATCACTTTTTTAAAATCACTTTTTTAAGTCAATCCAAACGGGCTATTATTTCTTGACCTGACTTAGATGTCAGATTTTAACAGGAAAGAGGAATGATTCAATATCGAATCCCAGATCTGCATAGACGATTAATGGTAAGGGCCGGGATGCATTTTTTGTTATTCTAAAATTTTGCTGATAATAGTTCTTATTTTATCACTTTGCTAAGTTCTTTTTATTTTCCTATTACTAATAGTATTCATAACTTTAAAATTTTAGATTCGTCACTGATTGTATATAACTACTTTACTCCATCACAAATAACAACATTTTCCTATACATAAGAATCCAAAGGAAATAACCAAAGTGTATATATACCTCTAGGCTGGAGATTGTTGTAACCCTGCCAAAATGAAGAAAAACACACATAAAATTAAAAGGGTTCGCAAAACAAAATCTACATTTTTTTTTTCTAATGACTAATTAGTAGTGATATAAACATAAAACATGTATATATTATATACCTCAACCATATTGGTGAAAGTGAGCAATATCAAGAACATTGACAGAAGCAACAAGAAGCTAGCATTGTATCCACTTCTTGCCATTGCTTTAGTAGTGAAGACAACAAAAAAGATATAATAAGAAGAGAAGAATGAAAATGGTGGAAGTAGAAGAAGTGAAGTGAGAATATTTATAGAGGGATTTAATTTTGAGGGGACAAAAAAAAAGAAGAAAATTAATTAATGTGGCGAATATTAGGGCGTGAAAATGGGACCAAACCACAAGAAAAGTCCATGTTATAATTGATTGATAATTATGAAAAAGGATAAGCGTTGAAAGCGCCGTGTTTGCTGTGTTATAATTTTGTCAAATTTTTTCTACCAATATGTTAGTTGAGTCGTTTTCTTGGATCTTGAAATTAAAGACAAATAGAATTCGAGTTTTTGACCAATATTGTCCCTTATCTTTGAGGGTAGGTCTATTTTGGTCCCTCAAATATAACCCTGAGCATATTTAGTCCCTTAAGTATGCTAAAGTGGAGCGTCTTTAGTCCCTTATCTTTGAAGGTAGGTCAATTTTGGTCCCTCAAATATAACGATGGACATATTTAATCCCTTAAGTATGCTAAGGTGGAGTACCTTTAGTCTTACTGACATAATCTGTTCAAAACTAACGGTGTTAACCAACTCTGATTCATGAAGCAAATCTTCAACTCTGAAGCAAAACGTTTCTTCTCCTTTTATTGGATAACGCAAATTATCACTTTAATTCCTCATTTTTAGATAATGTCTTCTAAAATTGACCTTGAAAATGTATCATATATATATATATATATATATATATATATATATATATATATATATATATATATATATATATATATATATATATATATATATATTGTATGTTAATATACGATAATTATACAAATTTTATATACTTTTTCGGCTATCAGATGTAAATAGTTTCTGGAGTGGGCTAAAAGTGAGAATACAATCTGGTTATTCCTTTGCTTCAATAATATGCTTAGAAGTGATCTCGGTACAATTCAGACCAGAAGATATTTCGATTTAACTGTCACCAGTTTTAGCTCAATTACATAATCTCACAGAGTGTTATTAGTTGACTAATTCTTGGTGAGATAAGATATAATTGTATTAGCAATAAGCAATTATCCTTTAGGAAAATACATGTAGAAAGTGAGATTTTATTATAATATATTATCAAGTGAATTTGACGATTCCCTACTCTTTTAAATTACAAATCGTTCGAAAGTTGTTTATTTTTGTTAAGTATTTAACAAGCATTAATTCCACAAACTTTTCATCAATCTGATTCTCTCAAATAGTAGTTGAAATATTAAAAGTATGTAGTATAAATGTTCCAATCTCTATGGGATGATATCATAAACTATACTAGAATTTAACAAAGCAAGAGCAGGAAAATCCTATATGCATTGGCCTCGTCAATAACTAAATTAAAAAGACTGTTGAGCGTCGGAACCAACCCCGTAATTGATTTTTGACAGACTGTGTCAGTGAGACTAAATGTGCTCCACTTTAGCATATTTAAGGGACTAAATATGCTCAGGATTATATTTGAGGGATCAAAATAGACCTACCCTAAAAAATAAGGGACTAAAGGTGCTCCACTTTAGCATACTTAAGGGACTAAATATGCTCAGAGTTATATTTGAGGGACCAAAATAGACTTACCCTCAAAGATAAGGGACAATATTGGTAAAAAACTCAATAGAATTCCATCAATTTTTTTATGTTACTTTCCTTCCTCTCTTATATTTCTCAATGCTACCAAAAATAGATAATTTTATTAATGGTCATTGAACTTTTATGTTTGTTCTCCAAAAGTTAGTTTTTTAATTTTTTTTTATTTTGTGTTCATTACACAAAAGTCACTTTTCTAGGCTACTAATATATTTTGAATTAACGTTAAGAAAAAAATAAATAAACGAATATATTATAAAAATAATAAATAAAATACATAGTTAATAATATATTATATAATATATAATATAGAAGATATTACATAAATATGAAGGTTTATATAATATCAAGGACATAATAGGCTTTTCAAGTAAAAATGTGTCTTTTGTGATAACTAGAGCAAAGTAAAATAATTTTTGTGTAACAAAAAAAAATGACTTTTGTGTAATGAACACAAAGTTACACATAGTTACTTGTGGAATGCATACCCTGGCGCCCGGTGAGAGCTTTAGAGGTGCTACTTGGTATTTGCCTATGGTCATTGGACTCATTGACACTAACAGGAGATTGGATCGCCCAGATTTTCATGTTGTAATATCTAGTCCTCGTAATTATAGCCTATTGGATTTAGTAGTAGCTAATAGCTTATTGCATTCTTTATAGTATTTTGGACATCTTGTATGTTTTTGGATCCTATTTGGGATTTTATTTATATATTAGCCACTAGGCAGCATGCCTACTGGAGTATTTACTTAAAAAAAAACACACACAATTAAATGATTTTTACGTAACAAAAAAATAAAAGTGACTTTTGGGTAACAAACACACAAGTTCAATCACCATGGATAAAAATTAGTTATGTCAGAAATGGACGATATTTGTCCAAATTAAGAGGAAATTTCACTAATGATCCTTCAAGTTATGGTTTGTAATACAAAAGTTACTTTTCTTATTTTTTTGGTAATATAAAAGTCATTTTAGCACATCCTAATTAACAGAAAAATAAAAATGACCAATATAAATTTTTGCGGAAAAACTGACGAGGTTATCCTAATCCTCTAATTAATAGTAAAGTGGATTAACAACTTTGAATTGAAATAAAAAAAATATAAATTTTGATCGAAAAATTGGCATGATGTTGTTCGTGTTTGTAAGAGAGGCAAGAGTGTGAAAAAGAAGAATCATGACTAAACTAAAACATTTTATGAGATTTTGTATGGGAGGCGGTGTAGATCTCCAGTTGGTTGGTTCGAGTCCGGTGAGGCTAGGTTCTTGGGGACAAATTTGGTGCATGATGTTTTGGAGAAGGTGAAGGTGATTCAGGAGAGGCTCCGTACAGTGCAGTTGAGGCAAAAGAGTTATGCTGACAGGAAGGTGCGAGATGTGTCCTTCATGGTTGGTGAGAAGGTTTTGTTGAATGTTTCACCCATGAAGGGTGTTATGAGATTTGGGAAGAAAGGGAAGTTGAGTCCGCGGTTCATTGGGTCTTTTGAGGTACTTCGGAGGATTGGGGAGGTGGCTTATGAGCTTGCTCTGCCACCCAACTTGTCGAGTGTGCATCCGATATTTCATGTTTCTATGCTCCCGAAGTATATTGGGGATCCGTCTCATGTTCTGAATTTCAGCACGGTTCAGTTGGATGGTGATTTGACCTATGATGTGGAGCCAGTAGCTATTTTGGGTCGTCGGGTTTGAAAGTTGAGGTCAAAGGATATAGCTTCGGTAAAGGTGCAGTGGAGAGGTCGGCCCGTGGAGGAGGCTACCTGGGAGACCGAGCGGGAGATGCGTAGCAGATATCCTCACCTATTTTAGGCTCTAGGTATGTTTCTTGACTCGTTCGAGGACGAACATTTGTTTAAGTTTGGGAGGATGTGATGACCCGACTAGTCGTCTCATGAGTTACCACTCTGTTTCCCCCATTTCTGCTTTCTTATGCTTTGTTTATCCGTGTTTTGTGGTATCGGGTTTCAGATCGAATCCGAAATAATTTTGGTAAGGTTTGAGATACTTAGTCTCTTTTGAGGAAGCTTAAGTTGGAAAAGTCAACCGGATATTGACTTTTGTGTTATAGGGCTTGGATGTGAGTTCTGATGGTTCGGTTAGCTTGGGGAGGTGATTTGAGACTTATGAGTATAATTGGAATGGGTTTTGGAGGTTCGGAGTAGATTTAGACTTGAATTGGCGAAGTTGATATTTTGGCGCTTTATGGTTGGTAGGCGAGATTTTGATATAGGGGTTGGAATAGAATTCCGATAGTTACAGTAGTTTCGTTATGTCATTTGGGATGTGTGTGTAAAATTTCAGATTATTCGGATGTGGTTTGGTTAGGTTTTTGATTAAAAGCGGAATTCGGAAAATATTTTAGAAAAGTTTGGCTTGAATACGATGTGTTTTGGGTGATTTGATGTTGTTTGAGGTGTTTTGATGATTGGAACAAGTTTGAATAAGGTATTAGGATATGTCTGTGCTTTTGGTTGAGGTCTCGGGGACCTCGGTGTGATTTTGGATGGTTAACAGAGAAGTTTGAATTTTAGTTGCAGCTGTTGAATTGTTGCTTCTGGTATTTTCTCACTTGCGGATTGAGGACCGCAGGTGCAGCACCTCATATGCGAGAGAGGGGCCACAGAAGCGACCAGAGGTATGTTTGACTGGGACCGCAGAAGTGGCTAGGAGAATCGCATCTGGGATGTCGTAGATACGGGCGAGGAACTGCAGATGCAGATGGCGGGGAACTTAAGCTATTCCGCAGAAGAGGACGTAGAATCGCAAATGCGGTACCGCAGATGCGGAAAGGTTTGGGCAGAACATAGAAGTTATTTCATTCGCGAATTTGAGCTATTTCACCATTTTTTACTTCGGCTTTGGAGCTTTTTGGACGATTTGAAAGAGAGATTTCAAAGGAACGTCATTGAGGTAAGGAATTTGGATTTGAAACTCATTCCTATGTTATTATTTTGTGGATTAGAACTAGAAATTAAGGAAATTAAGGGTGAAATTTGGGGAACCTAGGGTTTAGTATTGGAGACCTATGATTGAGGATTTGATGGACCATTTGATGTCGGAGTTCTGAACTTTTGATGTGTATGAACTCGTGGGGGGGATAAGGATCTATTGGTGTAAAATCTATTGAATTCCGAGACGTGGGACTGGGGGTCGGGTTTTGGTAATTTCAGGATTTGTACCATTTATTGATTGTTTTTGCTTGGGCTTTGTTCCCTTAGCATATTTTGACGTCCTCATTTTGAATAGATTCGACGCGAGTGGAGGCCGATTTGAGGGGCAAAGGCATCGCGAGCTAGAGATTTGACCGGTTCGAGGTGAGTAATGATTGTAAATGATATTCTGGGGGCTTAAAACCCCGGATTGAACATCGTAGTACTATATTGAGGTGAGGCACACGCTTGTGACGAGCGTGGGATCGTGCACTATTGGGGATTGTAACTTGGTCTGTCCCGATTAATGATTTTACCGTATATTTGATTGAAATCTATTTGCTATCATCATTATTTGGGCTTAATGCCATATTTGGGCTTCGTGCCAACTATTTGAACCTTTCGGGGCTTTTTATTGATATTTTCTCAGTGTATTGACTTTAGACTTGAACTCAGTCATGCTATTTTTTACTATTTTCATACATAGTCACGTTTACTCAGTTTTAATACTTAAATGATATTTTAAATGATGTTTAGGCTGAGAAGCGCTGTTTTACTATTGCCCGAGTGGCTTGTGAGGATTTTTGACTGAGTAAGGTCGAGGGACTATGTTGTGAGGAAACACTGATATTGATTTGAGGCCGAGGGCTTGAGATATGTACGCCATGAGGTGGCTTGATTGATATGAAGCCGAGAGCATAGTGATGACGCCACAAGATGACTTGATATTGCGCTTGGGCTGTAAGTGGCCGCTCCAGGAGTCTGCACACCCCCAGTAAGTGCGGGTACCCATTGTGATTTGAGATTGAGCCCAAGGTGTTGGTATTGTTCTGAGATGTTACCCGAGGAGCGATTTTGTTAATACAGTGCCTGAGGGGTGAACCTTTACGTGTTTATTTTCCTTAATTGCCTGTCAATTATATGCTTACTTATTGAAAAAGGATTTCTACTTATCTCTTGACTTGTTTACTGTTTTCAAATGGTTTTACTGCTTCATTATAGAATGCCTTGTGTCTTACGTGTTTTCTCACTTTCAGTCTTTATTTACATTTGTTACTCACCGAGTTGGAGTACTCATTTTACTCCCTGCACCCTATGTGCAGACTCAGGCGTATTTGGTTTCGCTCCCGAGTGCTGATCCTTCCAGCTTCAGGCGGACATTCAGAGTTCACGAGGTAGCTGCTTGGCGTCCGCAGTCCCGTGTTTCTCCTCCTTTATCATTTCTATCTTATATCAGATAGTTGTACTAATTTATAGATTTAGCAGACTTGTGTTATGACTTATGGATGCTTCACGAGAGTCGCCCACGACGGATCCGAGTTTGGGGTCGTGAGATTTTAAAAAGAAGTCTAGAGTTTTTAAGAACAAAGTATCTAAAGGGATTTTTGGATTTTTGTCGTAAATGTACAATTTAAATGGCACAACTATAGTAGAATCGTTTTAAATATTTCAATGAATTACCATATTGATGAGCTTATGAAAATGCAATAGCACAAATACACATTAACTAATTGAAGATGCTGGCATGATTTAAAAGTTTTTAGCAATTGTCTATTTTTTGTTCAATAACAATAAAAAAGAACAACCATTAAAAAATTTCGAAGTTTTGAATTCGATATTCGAATTTTACGAATTTATTTGTTTGTTTGTATGAATTAGATGTTACTGCAAACCATTGATGTTGCTTACGAACAAAGTATCTAATTCGCAATTGTGTGATGCACTTTTAACTGTTTATGTTGCTTAATAGGCGCATTTTGGGAAGAAATTTAAAAATAGCCAGATTTATAAGTGGTCATTTATTAATAGCCACAGTAAAAGTAATCGAAATATAGTCACTATTCATGTAAAGATAAATCTGAACGAAAACATTGTTCAAAATCCAAAAAAATACTCCAATATAATATACTGGAGAGTGGAGCATCAGCGCTTCAATCCCCAATATATTATACTGGAACTTTCCGCGTGTTAGAGTTCTAGTATAATATGCTGGTATTTTATGAGCTACACTATTATTTTTTCAATATTTTATTTGTCGGTTAACTTTGTTCGGTATCTGAAGCCCACCGAACGGACCCAAGTCGAATTCATGTCGGATAAAACGCTTCACATTCAAAGATTCAAGAACTCGAAGCTAAACCTTGAGTTAAGGGTCTGAAAAAAATCAGTTTAAAATTTATCGACTTTAATTATTTATCACGTGCCGCGATTATATAGACGATGAAAGAAGAATACTAGTGGGCACATGAGGTAACATGGCCCATATGCATATGTTTTTCTTTTTCTCTTCTAATAATATAGTAATAATTTACTAAATTCTACATATCACCGACTGAAAATTACGGGTAAAAGTCGTTAACGTGCCATGGTACCTTATAACTATATGCACCGTACGGAGGTCACGCCTTATGACATTTGGTACATCCTGCACTAAAGGAAACCCCATGTTGATGTATTTATTGCAAATCTATATCTATATTGAAGGAAAATATTTTATTATAAATATACGAAAGATTTCTACAATTCTTTATTTCCTTCACACCATAAAATAAACGATTGTTAATATATTGTATTTGTAAAATAATTATGAAAATATAACAACAACAACAACAACAACATCCCAATATAATCCCACAGGTGGGGTCTGGGGAGGGTAATATGTACGCAGACCTTATCCCTACCCTGAGGGGGCAGAGAGACTGTTTCCAGGAGACCCTCGGCTCAAGAAAGCAACAAAAGATAATATATTAGTACTATCAATAGGCTTTTAATAAAATAACATAAAATACATAACATAAAATAAACAAAATAACAGCAATATAGAAAATACGAAAAAGATGGAAGGTATACTAATAACCAACAGATAAGGCGCTACATTAGTAGCTGATCGGTAGCATCCTAAGACTAACTCCTAACTGGCTAGTCTCACCCTAGTGCGTTGTAGAAACATTTAAAACTTCCCCCTAACCTACAACCTTAATGTCGACCTCCACAATTCCCTGTCAAGGGCCATGTCCTCAGTAATCCTAAGTCATGCCATGTCCTGCCTGATTACCTCTCTCCAATACTTCTTAGTTCTCCCTCTACCTCTCCTCGTGCCTACCACAGCCAGTCGCTCACACCTCCTCACCGGTGCATCCGTGCTCCTCCTCTGAATGTGCCCGAACCATCTGAGTCTTGCTTCCCGCATCTTGTCCTCTATGGGGGCCACCCCCAACTTTACTTGAATATCCTCATTCCTAATCTTATCCATCCTTGCATGCCCACACATCCACCTCAACATCCTCATCTCTACTACTTGCATCTTCTGGATGTGTGAGTTCTTAACCAGCCAACACTCGGTCCCATACAACAGAGCAGACCTAACCACTACTCTATAAAACTTACCTTTTAGCAACAGTGACACTTTCTTGTCACACAAGACTCACGTTGAATAGGATCTCAAAGTCATATTTTTTATCAATGAAAATCCATATTTTGTTAGAAACATTAACTACTACTTGCTCGAACCCAAGTCTTCTTCTATACTGGTCCACAGTTCGAATCTGTTGCATTGGTTCCATCAAAGCAATGAAATCAAAGTGGTACTGTCTATTCATTGTGATTACTCTTTCAAAAGCTTGCATTATATTAACCGACCTAATATTCCAAATGAGAGCATTCATCATCAGTTAATAGATTTCGAGCATGTTCTCCTTGTTTGCACTCCAGGAACTTGCCCTCCAGTTTTGTCCATTTGTTTTTTTTTCCTCTTCCTGCTGATTTTCCATCCTCTATTTGTCTAGGAGATATGTCACCTTGTCTAGATACATTAATTAAATTCTGGGTAGTAGATTCTGCATCCATATCTCTCCCTTTAGCCCATTGCCTTTGTTCCTATTCTGCCTTAAGATCTTGAGAAATTATACAGGTATGGGAAGGTTTTGGAATCAGGTTCTTAGTATTGCTTTTCTTCTGCTTCTCTTTAGTAATTACCCTTTGATTAGGACTGTTGATGGCTCTTTGTAATGTTGTTAAGGCAACAGTTCCATCATCTGTAGTAACTTGGCCTAATCTCAATTGCATATTTGAATGTTTTTTAATTTCATCTGGTTGTTGCTGCTGTACTTCATCTCTGTTCTCTCCAGGATCTCCTGTGCCTTTAGTTTGAGCTGAAGGTTCATTCAACTTAGTAGGTGAGGTGTTATGGATATGAAGTGATGGTTGCTCCTCTTCCATATCCTCAGGTCCTTCAGGTAATTCTCCTTCTTCAGATGCTTCTTCCCGTTGTTGATACCATAATCTTCCTCCAGTAAAATTCGCACGATCCTTTAAACTTTCTTGTTCAGGGATCACACTTGTATCTAATGATTGGGAAGGTATCTCTTGACATGACTGATTTGTGGTAACCTTTTGAACTGGAAAGGTTGTATTTACCTAGTGTGCTGTGGAAACCTTGGATTTATTTGCGTCTGTCCTGACTAGGCTACCTTCCCCCTTGGGAGTTGCTCCATTTCCTCTCTTTGAAAAAGCCACTTCTGTTGACTTTGGAGTATAATCTATAGCATCTGGATTTAATTCCTTAAAAATATGAGTGCACTGCATAGCATCAGCTTCCACTATAACTATTTGATTGCCTTCATTATTATCGTCATTTCGTTGTAAAGTTGCAAATTTGTTTACATTCTGAAATTGCTGGACTATATACATTAGGTCAATTTGTTTCTTTACTTTATCCTTGTTCTGCACATTGTTAAATAAATATAAACAGAAATGATAGAAAACTAATTCGAGCCCACTGAATTCACAGTGTTTCCTTAAGGAATTTAATCCCCTCCTAGTACCCAAGGTTATGGATTATTTCCTCCCAGGATAGAACGAATTACACACTGGTGTAGTGGCACTTCAAACCCCAGTGTTTCAGCGAACACAAAGTTCAGTAGCAAATCGCACTTACTGTTGCTTTCTTTGAATTTAAAATATGCAGAAGAAAGGAGGAGAAACTCAAAAAATTCGTAGTTAAATTATGAGTAGAATAGTGTTGTATTTATAGCCAAAAGTTGGGCTGAAATCTGAAGAGGTGCAACTCTTCAGAATGGATGTTTCTGCAAAATGGCCACATCATTAATGCCATTACATAAATGGCCATTTACTCAACAATAAAGAAGGAAAATAAAGAGAAAAATTGAAGAGGGTAGTTACTTTTCTATTACCAAAACAGAAAAACGAATTAATCAATCAATCGATCATTTGACCAAATCCAAATCCAAATCCAAATCCGAAGCCGAAGCCGAAGCCGAGTCGAGCCAAACGAGCGACGATGACGACGGCGCGAGGCTTGCTTTCTTCTCAACTATTTAAGAGCTAGAAGAAGAGCAATTGCTTATATACCCATAAAAAACCTCTTCCTCTTCCAATATGGGACAATGCCCATTTACCAAGGGGGAAAACTTAAAATTTCACTCAAAAATTTCATTGTCCTCCATTTCCCATTCACCCTCTTTTAAAGTATTTAATATATTAATTAAATACATTAGAAGACCCAACAATCCCCACATGAATGGGGAATAACTAGATCACGAAAGTATGCATGAAAAACTAAATGATTCGCATGTAAGGATTAATTGCATCTGGATAAGTAGGTTTCCCTTTAAACTTTCCGTAGTGAACTTATGTCGGATATACTCGATCAATCGGTAGATTTGATATCTTTGAACCATCAAACTTTGGTGTATACCTAGACAGCCACAAGTCACACAACCAACATTTAACCGTCTTTGGTTCTCATTGTTGTGTTCGTTTCAGCCATGAACACCGCCTGGTTTTATAAGTGCGTAGAGAACTGGCCTTACAAAATTCTCCTTGAAGCGGCTAACACTTCACCCTTACATAGGTCATTCCTAAACGTGTCATCCCGTAGATACACTATTTGATATACCCCGTATCAAATTTAGAAATCATTAAAAAGCCTTAATACTTTATCCTTGGTACTGAGCATTGTCTTATACGAGAATGGACCAAAAGCTTATTTGATAATGTTGAACTGTCATTAATGACTTTGTTTGATCTCCTTGAACCTAGATCTTGGGATCTCCAGTTTTCTAGGTAGAGTTACCACCATATTGATGCCAAGGGTTTGGGCCAAAATGGAATATTTTCCAAGAAATTCCAAAGCCATTCGGCTTCTTCACCGGCTTTATCCAAGGCTATGAACTCAGCCTCCATTGTAGAGCGGGCAATACAAGTTTGTTTGGATGACTTTCAAGATACCGCTCTTCCACCAATAGTGAATACATATCCACTTGTGGACTTGAAATCAGTTGATCTGATGATCCAATTTGGATCACAATATCCCTCAATGACCGTATGATATTTACTGTAGTGCAAAGCAAAGTCCTGGGTATGTACTAAGTACCCCAAAACTCGTTTCATGGCCATCCA
>MU698981.1:25398-68717 GCA_026770625.1 Nicotiana glauca | reverse complement strand
GGGACTTAGCTTTTCGTGTTTTCTTTTTGTTCTTTTCTATTTTTCTTTCCTTGTTCTCTTCTTTCTTCATTTTCTATTTGGTTCTTGATTTTCCTTCTTTTTTCTTCATTTTCTTTCATTTTTCTTTCTGGTTCTTATGGTTGTCCGGAGGCCTTGAGCTTTTCTTGACTGTTGGTCTTCCCAAACGGACTCTTGGAGTCTTATTTGTTGTGAAATACTCATGTTTAAAGGACTGGGGTTCGATTGGGTGGATTTTGACTTTGAGGTATCCGCTGGAGTAGGGTTTCGGTGGGACATTTTTGAAGATTCGAGAAGCAGGGCAAATATTCGAGGAAAAATAATTGGATAGGGTGAAAGAGGGGCTCAAGGTGGTTCTAGGGTGTTACTGGTGGAAGCTGATTCAAAAGTGATGGTCGCCGGCTAGGGTTCCGGCGACCTGTTTTTCAAGATTCGAGAAGAATGAAAGGTTTTTGGCTGGAGTTAAGGTGATGGGGTGAAAGAGGACTTCATGGTTGTTCAAGGGTGTTCGTGGGAGTTTGGTCTAAACTAGTAGGGTTCCCCGCCGGTAGGTTTCCGGCGGGCTGTTGAGAGCAACTTAGGGCGGCTAGGGTTTCTGCTTAGAGAAGATGAGTGTATAATGTGTATGTATTGTTCAATTGTATATTTAAAAGCTTGAGAGGATCTGGGACCGTTGGATCAAATGAACCAATGGCTCAGATTTAATTATCCTGAAAACGACGTCGTTTAGATTAGTGATGATCCGATCCTGGCCTTTGGATTATTAAAACGAACGACCAGGATTTGATGACTTAAACGTCGTCGTTTGGTTTTAAAGAGGACCTGTATCTCTGGCCGTTTGATCAATAATTTAACGGCTCAGATTTTTCATTTAAACGGTGTCGTTTGGGTTATATATAGGCGGGCTGGTTTGTTTCCTTTGGGCGATGTCGTTTGGTTCGTATATAGACAAGCCTGCCCTGGTCTGTTTGGGCTGATGTAATTTGGCCCAAATACTTGGTATTATAAGTTGTATTTTTTTGTATTTGTATTATTTTTATATTTTCTTGTATTTTCCTATTATATATTTTATTTTCTTTTCTGTATTTTTTTTTTGTATTCCTCCTGTATTTTATACTTGTTTTCCTTTGTATTTTATTCCTAATGTATTTATTCCCCTTTTATTTTGTATATATTTTTTTATTTTTTTTTATTTTTCTTTGATTTTCTAATTTCTTAGTGACTATCTTACATTTTTGGTATTTTCTAAATATTTTGTATTTTTATTTCAATTTCTTTTACTTTATTTCTAACATTTAAAACACACACTGATACTTCCTACACAATCAACCAATTTCAAACAAAAAAAAATTATTTTTTGTATTTTTATTTTGGAATTAGTTGCTTGGGACAAAAATCACGTGCTCACAGTATCCATGTTGTCTCGTGAAAGGTCCTGAGCATCTTGTGGTTGAGAGGGATTGCCTAGCAAAATATTGCCAAGAGGGGTTGATTCTTGGTCTTTCTGTGGATAACATATTTGAGTTGGGGTTATGGATTTTTAGGAATATTGTGCGATGGGAATGAGCTTGTGCAATATGTCAATTTGGATAGGGGTTTGGCTCTTTTGGGGTATTTGTACAGTGGTAGTGGTGGTATTTTGCTTGCATTTAGTGCTCGACTCAAGAGGCATGATTTGGCGCACTGATTGATGGAAGGTGGATTTGGATTTTTATTTAGGATTTGACTTGGTACTTATTTCAGAAATGTCTATAAGATTAACATGTTTGACAATTTTCTGGATAGGTTGATGATCATTGATTTGTATAGTTTGTTGACCTTGTAGGTTGGTATTGTTGTTGTGTTTGCCATCGTTTCTTTTCGATTCAACAGGTTTCTCTATAATATTTTCCATTTCATGAGTGTTTATGTCAGCTAAAGTTTGAAATGCATTCCTGGTTTGTTCCTCTTCCCTTTCGATAATCTTTCCAGTTTTTTTTTCCATATTTTTGAGTTGTCTTCTTTCCGCTTTTCCTCTTCACTTGCTGGAATGGCGCCTCATCCTTATCATTCTACATATTGGGGTAGATTCAGTTGTTAGTAACAACTTGTTACTACTTCTTTTTATTTACCTTTTACATCATTCTGTGCTCCATGTCATTCATTTTGGTATAGCAAACATTCTCAGCATGACCTTGCATGCAACAATAATGACAGTAGTCAGGAACTTGTTCAAATCCGACTTTGAGCAAAAAACCATCCTCATTGCCATTTTCTAGTATACTATAACCAACCCAAATTTCCTCCTCTCTTGGTTTGGAAATGTCAATTTCAATTCTCAATTTTTCCATATTGCCCCTCGACTTTGAGAAGGGGGCTTGATCTGGGGCTAATGCTTGACCCAATGAGCTGAATAGTTTAGTTAGAATATCCCAGCGGAAGAGGTGCCACGGGAGTTGATGTAGCAGTGTCCAAACATGAGCTAAGGGTGTTTAAATTTCAGGCACAAAATCAGGAGACCATGGAAGTAGTTTCATTGGAGCTTCATCTATGTGTATAGACTCTGAAGTATATATTATTGTAGTCAACAAGTGTGGTAAAATCAATATAAACGTACTTGGGGTCAAAGTATGCTATCTTAACTGGAGATTTTAGTGCGTACTGACTAATAAAGCTCTTCCTTAAGTTTTCCATTGTAGGCTTATTCCTGAGAAATCTCCCAACCAACGTACGCTTACATGCCTCTATCAAAGTTAACCACAGGAAAGCCAATAGAGAGCTCCAAGCTGAAGAAAAAGAAGATTCTAGAGAGAGAATAATGGTGAGATTCTCATTCAGACTAAAAATGTATGTACAGTGACTGTGCATATATATTAATGCACTTAACTAACTAACTAACAATTTACACATGTGCTAATTAACTATTCTAACTACTTCTAGAAGTGTACATGTTAAATAGCTTACTGTACAACCACTAATCTCTACACTCCCCCACAAGTTGATAATGAAAAATATTTTTCATTCCCAACTTGGAAACCAAAAATGCATGTTGACGATGCCCCAATGCCTTTGTCAAAATATCAGCTGGCTGTTCTTGGGTGGCTATATGTGTTGTCCTTATTAGCCCTTCTTGTATATTCTCTCTAATGAAATGACAGTCAATGTCAATATGTTTTGTTCTTTCATGATATATGGGATTGGCAGCAATCTGTAGAGCAGCTTTATTGTCACAATAGAGGTCCATGGGTAGTGTGACACTAACTTCCAGTTCTTTCATCAATCCATCCAACCATGTTAACTCAGCTACAGTATGAGCCATGCTCCTGTATTCTGCTTTAGCTGAACTTCTAGAAATGGTACTCTACTTCTTTGCCTTCCATGAGATCAGTAAGGATCCCAGCTTGACACAGAATCCTGTTATTGACTTCCTGGATATTGGACAAGAAGCCTAATCAGAGTCACAGAATACTTCTATCTTCTCTTCAGCTCTACTTGACATTAGTATCCCAAGACCTGGTTGTTTCTTAACATATCTCACTATGTGCAGAGCAGCTTCATAGTGTGATGTCTTTGGTGCATGCATGAATTGGCTTAGGCATTGTACTGCATATGCAATATCTGGCCTAGTGATGGTTAAGTATAACAGTTTGCCAATGAGTCTCTGGAAGATGTTTCTGTCTTGCAAAGGTTCATCTGCACCAGCCTTTTGCACATATTCATCATACTCTGTGCTTATTAGCTTCAGGTTATGCTCCATAGGTGTGTCTTTAGGCTTTGCTCCTAACAACCCTGCTTCTGATATCATCTCTAGAGCATATTTCCTTTGAGACATTAGAATGCCTTCTTCAGATCTAGCAAACTCCATTCCCAAAAAATATTTAAGTTCTCCAAGATCCTTCAATTTGAACCTTTTATGAAGGGCAGTTTTAGCTTGATGTATTTCTTCCAAGTCATTACCTATGACAAGCAAATCATCTACATATACAAGGATAAGCACAAATTTTTTATTAGTGATCCTAGTAAACAATGAATAATCATGTTTGCTCTACTGAAAGCCTGAGGATAAGAAAGCCTGTACCAGCTTTACATTCAATTGCCTAGAGGCTTGTTTTAAGCCATATAAGGATTTGAGTTGTCTGCACACCTTATACTCCCCCTGACTACTAAATCCTTGAGGCAGAGTCATATACACTTCCTCAGCAAGATCTCCATTGAGAAAAGTATTATGCACATCCATTTGGTACACATGCCAATGTCTAAGGGCAGCAACAGCTATAACAGTTCTTACTGTGGTCATCTTGGCGACATAGGAAAAGGTATCATGAAAGTCAATTCCTTCCTATTGGGTGTAGCCCTTAGCAACCAATCTAGATTTAAATCTCTCTACAGAACCATCAACATTATACTTGATTTTATAAACCCATTTACAACCTATGGGTGCCTTACCAGGTAGCAAGTCAACTACATCCCAAGTATGATTTTGTTATAAGGCTTCAATCTCAAGATTCATGGCCTTAATCCATCTATAATATTTAATGGCTTGTGAGTAAGAGGTAGGTTCAATATCAGTTGAGAAGGAGGCAAGAAAAGACTGGAAGTGAGCAGGAAGATGATAGTAAGAAACAAAGTGATTAATATGATAAAGACGAGCATTAGAAGTGGAAGGTAAAGGAGGGTGAATGCAATCAGTCAACCAAATATATGGTTTAAGGGTTCTGCCCGATTTTCTGGGTAATAAGGAATTATTAAGAGGATTAGGAGGAGTATTAGATGGAAGAGAAGCAGCAGGTAAATCATTAGCAGGTAAATCAGGAGAAGGAATATGTGGATTATTAGATTGAGCATTAACATTAGGAAGAGTAATGCTGTCATTAAGAATAGGAGTATGGTTGGATTCTGGAAGTGATATAGGATCAGAATTAGGAAAGAGAGGAGAAGAAATAGAATATGAATCAGAATTAGCAAGAAACTTAGTCCTGGGGTGTTTGAATGGATATTGATTTTCATGAAATACAACATGCCTGCTAACTATGAACTTTTGTGCTTCAATTTCATATATTCTATATCCTTTTTGAGCGGTAGCATAGCCCATAAAGACACCAGGGATAGATTTAGGGGTAAAGTTGTCATGAAAATCAGCTTTTGTGGCATAGCATAGGCATCCTAAGGTTCTAATGTCGGAGAAAACAGGAGGTTTACCATGAAAAGTCTCATAAGGTGATTTTCGATGCAGAATAACACTTGGTAACCTGTTGATGATGTAAGTGGCAGTAAGAATGCAATCCTCCCTAGAACTTCAAAGGTATGTTAGCATGAAACCTTAAGACCCTTCCTAATTCTAGGATATGTCTGTGTTTCCTTTCCACAATACCATTTTGTTATGGAGTGTGAACAAAGCTACTATGATGAATAATACCTTTAGTTTTGAAAAGATTAGAGCAGAGGGTGTTAAAGAACTCATGGCCATTATCTGATTTAAAAGCTTTAACAGTGGTTGAGAATTGATTTTCAACAAGGTGCAGAAATTTAGTTAAAATGACATACACATCACTCTTTAATCTCAGTAGAAAGGTCCAAGTCATTCTTGAATAGTCATCAACAAGAGTAAGAAAGTACTTGAATCCATTGTAAGTACAGACTCTATATGGACCCCATACATTCATATGTACAAGTTGAAAAACACAGTTAGATCTGGAAGTACTAATAGGAAAAGGCTAGTTTGTTTAGCTAGTGGACATACAGGACAATGCCAAGTAGAGATACAAGATAGTTGTTTATTAAGATCAGGGATTTTTTTGACACTGCAATGGGTGCATGGCCTAACCTTTGGTGCCACAATACACTGGAATTTGACTGAACTGAAGCAGACACATGATTAGAAGCAGAAGTAGTAATAGGTGTTGAGGGATTGAGGATGTAGAGACCACCTTTGAGTCTACCAATCCCCTTCACCATGCCACTGAAGAGGTCCTGAAAGACACAAAAATCAGGATAGAAATAAATTGAGCTCTTTAACTCTTTTGTATATCTAGAAACAGAGAGTAGATTAAAATGAAATTCAGGAACATAAACAACATCATAAAGGACTTCTGAATTGGGCAAGGTGCATGGTCCAATATGGGTAACTTTAGTGTTATTTCCATTTGGCAATTGTACAGTAGGTGATTTAAGTTCAAGTACAAGGTATATTGATGATAGTAGATGTAAGGCAGAAACTATGTGATTAGAAGCCCCAGTATCTATTATCCAAGAACCTTGGTTAGCGGTAGAATTACTTGCCATATTGGCTGAGTCTGTATGTCCCTTCTCCTTATTCAGCAGATTGATAATTTGTTGATATTGTTCAGCAGTAAAAGGTTGGACAGTTGGTACATCATTTCTATGCAGTCCAGTGTTAATCTCCTCTCCAAGAATCACATTATGTGTTGCAGTTGTTGACTGTTCGTTTGGTCCTTTTCTCCTGTTGTTGAACTTGAATCCAGGAGGATATCCAATCAATTTGTAGAAACCTTCCTTTGTATGGCCCTTCATTTTGCAGTAATCACAGCACATCCCAACATTTCTTTTAGGTTTAACATTGAAGGCATTAGCAGAAGTTAGTGCAGCATGATCAATATCCACATGAGCACTTCCTAATATCCCATTTTGTATTGCTAAACCATTGTTCTTCCTCTGACTTTCTTCCTGAATAATCATGGAGTAGGCTTGATCAAGAGAGGGAGTTGGATGCATCATGAAAATCTGGCTCCTTTGTGGTGCATAAGTATCATTTAATCCCATAAAAAATTTCATGAGTTTCTGTTGGCGTAAAAATTCAATAAATGGCCCTGATTTATCACAATCACAAGGCTCCGGAATCAAGGACTCAAATTCATCCCACAAATTATTTAGGTTTGAGAAATATACTGATACACTAAAAACTCCATGTACCAGCGAGCTTATCTCCATGTTCATATGATAAATTTTTGTTGCATTTACCTTATCAAATCTGGTTTTCAACACAATCCAGACTTTCTGTGCATTTGAAGAGAATACAATACTTTTCTAAGTTCCTTTGCCACCGAACTCATAATCCACGATTGAACAATTGCATTGCACTGATCCCATTGACGCAACTCAAAGGCATTGTTGATGTACAGATCTCTGGTATACGGTCCATCAATAAACCCCAATTTGTTCTTCCCAAGGAGTGATATCTTCATAGATCGACTCCATTCCGAGTAATTTTCAATTCCTATGAGCAATTGTGGAACAATCTGCAAGCCAGGTGTATCGGAGGGATGTACACACAAAGGATCATTACAATCGATGTTTTGATTATTTGCATGTAAAGTTCCAGCAGTATTTTCCACTGTATCATTCACCATTGAAGATAATCTTCGTACTTTTAGGGCTTAAAATTGAGCTTGAGATACAGATCTAAGTGAAATTGAAGAAGAAAAAAGGAAATTGAGTTTGAGAGATAAGTATGAGAGAAATCGAAGAAGAAGGAGAGAAACTTTGAAGATCGAAGTCTCTCAATCAGAATCGCCGAGCACCATGCTCTGATACCATGCCAAAGTTAACCACAGGGAAGTCATTAGAGAGCTCCAAGTTGAAGAAGAAGAAGAAGAAGATTCTAGAGAGAATAACGGTGAGATTCTCATTCCGACTAAAACGTATGTACAGTGACTGTGCATATATACTAATGCACTTAACTAACTTACTAACAATTTACATATGTGCTAATTAACTATTCTAACTACTTCTAGAAGTGTACATGTTAAATAGCTTACTGTACAACCACTGTTGATGAAGTAGTCCTTTGCAGTGAATAAGACAACTTGTTTACCCATATGTGCCCCATTTCTGACCTCAATCGGTGGTTTCGAGCTGCTGGAAATGTGTGAATTGCTTGTGAGCTTATACATGAAGGAAGATTTCGATGTGTTCGAGGAGTTGGTTCAGGGAGGGAGATGAACTAGGTCTGATTGGATGATGTACGCACCTATTCGAGATCGGCTATAGCGGAATAGTGGTGGCGCGTGAAAGGGAATCGTTTGGTTTAAGGAGAGAACAGAGAATTTCCATTTTATTTAGTAGTGCTTATTGGTAGTATCGCATATAATAACCAAAGGAACATGTATTTTAGCAATTAGGTGATTTGAGGTTTGGGGTTTCATATTTCTCTTCTTCAACCCAGTCGTCTCTTGATTTTTTTAATTTTTTTTGGTCTTGAGCCGTCTCTTGATTGAGTAGTTGACAAACTCAATTTATCGTTGTGTTTGGAGATTAGACAGTGGTTAAAATACTGGTTTTGTATGATTTGGATGTTCAAAATCAGATTAAGAAAGGTAATCTATCATTATTGAACAAGCTTGAAGAAGTGTGTTTGAATTTTGAACCTGACTTTTATAAGAAATTTAGAGTCTAAGGAGGTTGTCTGTAACATTCTTTATTATTGGGTGGAGATTTGGATTAGTTTTGAATGAGAATTACAACTAAAAATTGCATGAAAAGTTCATCTATATAGTTAGGGATGTGTTATATACTTATACATTGTCATATACTTTTGTACACTATTATAGTATTTTTATACAAGACATTATTTATATTTGTGTATAATTTCTAACCACATATTCTTTTATTTTGTTGAAATATTTATTTATTGAGTAGTTTTATTTGGTGAATGACAGATTATTCTACCTGGTGAAAAAAAAATATCATTTGTTGAAAGAAAATAGTTATCGATTAAATATTATTGACTTGACATGAAATTTATTTGAGAAACAAAGAATTAAAAGACTTTTGCAAAAACTCGTAAAGTGCTAAGATATTCGAAAGATTAATTATCGTACCTTAATATTTAGTCAATCAATTTCATTTTACGTATTTTAGTTTTAATTAAACATAAAATTGTAGAATGTAAACAAGATTTTAAATGTTGTAATCTCAAATAAAAGGTGTAAAAATACGTTTGAATTTTATGGACTTAAAAATATTATATCAATTCTACAAATGGATAAATCAATTAGGAGCTCTTAGGGACTATATACAAGGTCCCATTCCTGCTAAGGAACTAAACCTAAAACTCGCCTGCATTATCAAAAATAGAATATTCGATCTTAGAGACTTATCCTTTGAATTTTCCCCAGAAATAGTCTAAAAAATCAATAGCACATATATAAAGCAAATTACGCTCACAACAAACTCGTATGCTTGGAACTCGAATGGTCATAACTCCTTCTCTATCAAGGATGCTTACGAAGCAATCTCAGATACCACTAGTAATAACAATAAAGATTACTCTTGGCTCTGAAAAATAAACCCCCTAAATAAATTAAAATATTTCGTATGGACAGTGATATGGGATATGCTACCCACCAAACAAATGCTGGCCAAAAGAGGGATATGCCATGACGATACTTGTAGCATATGCAATAGGGAGACTGAGAATACTAAACACATCTTATTCCGTAGCTACTCAAGATCTATCTGGGCACAAACAGGAACTGATCACCATTTCCCTCTGAACTCTATTGAAAAAGACTCCTTATTTAATTGGCTTAAAAAATAGCTTGCATCAAGGAAAACCTTCAACAATCACTTACTTTGGCCAGACTTTCTCCCCTTCTTACTATGGTATATTTGGAACTTCAGGAATGGGATACTCTTCCAGGGAAATAAATCTCCCCCCTCCATAAGCCAACCCATTAGCAAAACTATTGAATACATCTATATGGAAAAAAAACTAGGCATAAAACCTCCCAAGAAAACTATCTTTGTAAAATGGAAGCCCCCCGATACAAACTTCTATAAATTAAATATTGATGGACCATGTTTAAGGAACTCAGGGGTGGGAGGAGTATGAGAGGTTTCAGGGATAGTAGGGGCCAGTGGACCTTAGGATTCAATATGAGAATTGACCATGCTACTAATATATATATATATATGAAAATCCTGACCCTACTTCATGGAGTCAAATTAGCACTAAAGGAAAACCTCCTCCCATTAGTAATAGAGACTGACTGCTTGGAACTAATAAATCTCCATAAATCTAACAATTGTCTCTACCAAAATTTAATTGACGATTGGTACCTATTACGGAAGGCGAATGATCCACCTTTGAAGCATGTTTTTAGAGAGACTAATGGAGTAGCATGCCTATTAGTTAAAAATGCTTGTAGCTTGGACACTTTTTGTATTTTGCAAACTTAGGCTCTTCCACCGCTTTTGTTTTTCATGTACTAGAAAGAAATATCTAGGCACTATGTTACCTAGACTGACTTCTCGTTGTAATAGCTATTAGTATGTTATTGTATTAATAAATCGTTTTTCTTACCCAAAAAAAAAAAATTCTATAAGTTTGTGTCATTAAGATCGAATGTGAATTGTTGGAATTAAAAAGTCAAGTTACACAATATGTATATTATATATTACTGATATACAAAAAAATATTCATTTATTGGCTATTATTTCTCAAAGTGACTATATAGTGTAATTTTTTCAAATTTAAAAGTTTATTAAATATAAGAAAAGATAAGTATTTTTTAAATAGACAAAGGAAAAAGTCAAAACATATATAACTTGAAAAGGTACGAGTAATCCAGTTCAAAAAAAAAAAAAGAAGGGGAAGAGTAATTAATGAGGACCAAAAGTATGTTCGATTGTCAGAGTTGAAGAGATTGGAACCGTATTGTGTTTGGATTTCCTGTCCATCTATAAAAGGAAAGACGTAGGGTTTTGGTTCCTCGTCGTAGAAATCAAACCAAACGATGGGAGACTCTCAAGGCACTTTGGAGATGCTATCCTCTGATCTTGAGAGAGTCTGGAACTCTGAATATTTTTGCCCCATGAAGGAGCGTCGTGAAGAATTTCGGGAAATTCATAAGAGATACTGGACTCAGATCTGCCGGAGCGAAGTTTGTATTCTTTCAATTCCGTTTCTTTTATTTTAATTAATTTTCACTTCCAGTAAATGTCTACCTTCATATACCCATAGATAGATATCATATGCTTTACTATTCGTTGTGATGGCTTCATAATTAGGATGTTTATTTATATTGTGAGGGGTTGTTTGGTCTGAGTGTAAGTAGTTATCAATCTTGATTTTGGTTTTCAGTAGCGAAAACTAAGTTTGGTTTTGGTTTCTGGTATTGCAGATACCTGAAATTAGTGTCTATCACTATTACTTGATATCACTAATGTGTTCCTAAAAAGATTCAACTTTTCACTGTTGGGTTTCTTCAATTTGAGCTCTAGGGAGTTTTCTTGAATTTCAACTTTTTAAAAAAAAAAAAAATATCTTTCTTGGGTTTCTAAGCTAGCGATTGAGATTTATTTGTGGGGTTTGGTTATTAGATAGATCTTGATCTTTCAACTTTAAAAAAAAAACATTTTTCTTGGGTTTCTAAGGTAGTGATTGAGATTTATTGGTGGGGTTTGGTTAGGTATTATATAAAGTTTCAATCTTTAGATGGATCTTGAGTTGTTAAAGAAAAGTTTGAACTATGTTGAGAAGTAGAGGAAATGGATAATTCTTCTTGGATTAGTTGTTTATCTAGTTGTGGTGCATATAGAGTATATAACATGCCATCTGTGGTTAAAAAAAAAAAAAAGGAAAGGGGTCATGAAGCTGTTGGGAGCTTTCATCTCAATGGCTGAAATGGTCTCTGATACTTCTGAAATCTATTGGTACTGTGTCCAAGGATTTAAAGGAATTCTTGCAGTCCGATTCTGATGAAATTTCTAGGAGTTTGAGACAGTTATCTAAAATTGCAAGATCGGAGGAGTTCTGTTAATCTGTTATTAGAGTTTCCCAAGCTCTAACTGTTGAGATTTGAGAGGATATGGTAATGAAAGTAAGGTATTCGGTGTTGATACCGTAAATTAGTCTCTATCACTATCACTTGATATCACTAGTGTGTTCCTACAAAGATTCAACTTTTCACTGTTGGGTTTCTTCAATTTGAGCTCTTGGGGAGTTTTCTTGAATTTCAACTTTAAAAAACAAATACATTTTTCTTGGGTTTCTAAGCTAGTCATTGAGATTTATTAGTAGGGTTTGGTTAGGTATTATATAAAGTTTCAATCTTTAGATGGATCTGGAGTTTTCATCTTTAAAAAAAATACATTTTTCTTGGGTTTCTAAGCTAGTGATTGAGATTTATTAGTGGGGTTTGGTTAGGTATTATATAAAGTTTCAATCTTTAGATGGATCTTGAGATGAGTTTGAACTATGTCGAAAAGTAGAGGAATAATTCTTCTTGGATTAGTTGCTTATCTAGTTGTGGTGCATACAGAGTATATAACATGCCATCTGTGGTGGAAAAAAAAAAGGAAAAATGTCATGAAGCTGTTGGGAGCTTTTATCTCAATGGCTGAAATGGTCTCTGATTCTTCTGAAGCTATTGGTTTGGTGTTGTGTTCAAGGATTTAAAGGAATTCTTGCAGCCTGATTCAGATGAAATTTCTAGGAGTTTGAGACAGTTATCTAGAATTGAAAGATCGGAGGGGTTTGGTAAATCTGTTATTAGATTTTCCCAGGCTCTAACTGTTGGGATTTGAGAGGATATGGTAATGAAAGTAAGGTATTCGGTATTGATACCGGAGATTAGTCTCTATCACTATTACTTGATATCACTAATGTTTTGATATGTTGACTAAATACACGGGCTTTAATATCAGGAATAGAATTTGAGTCACTTAAATAAATGGAAACAGGTAGGCAACCCCTACATAACAATGGTATATCATTGATCGCTAGTCTTTCTAAATTAACAATCTTGTCTGACTATGCAACATATGATTCTTGTCGTGCCTTTGAATGGATCTGTTCAAAACTGTTCTTTGTTTCTGACTTTTTGAGCTGTCATTATTTCAAATGTTATTAGATTGAGGAATGGTCAGATTTCCAACTAAAACTAACTATCTTAATATATACTAAAAGTTAGCAAGCTGTATTGATAATATCTTTTGCCCTGATATAAGTTTCATTGTTTATGTTACTTAAGGAACTCGATTCATTAATTAGAAGTTACATTTATTAGATATTGAATTAGATTGGAACTAAAACTTTGACTGTCTGACTCATCTGAGGTGATAAGACCTCAACCTCTTCTCAAACCCCAAGTGTGTAAGGAATGAACTTGCTTCATTTTGTAAAAGAGGGGTCCTCCTTATCTCAGCTTCTTAGTTTAGCTTTCTTATATTATTTTTTTTGGGGAATAGGTCAAATTGTAAGGAATGGACTTGGTTTCATTCTTATTTTGGATGGAAGAGGTCGGGCTGAAATTCCTTCCGTACTTTTGGCTTATCAGTCATATATCCTTCTAGCAGCCCTTTGATTAAGAAAAAACCCCAAGTGTGGTAGAAAATGTTAATGTGCTAAAAGATAGTTAAGAATTCTTTTTAACCATTTGGTATCTGGTACGCATTGGCCAGACTAATTTAGATTTGCGCCTCATATGGGTCCATTATGGTAAACAAGTATTTCTCTATTCCCAGGTTCGAACACGAGAACTCTAAGCGGATGGATCCCACCACATCCCTAGATGATAAGACAGTCAAGAATTCACCATAGCATAAAAAGAAGAGAAGAAAAACAGAACATAAGATACTTGGAATTTGCAACATTGTTGGTTCATTTTGGCCTTAGAGATTTTTAAGTAATTCTTCTAGCAATTGCCCTTACCAAACAGTTGAACTTGTTTAATATTTGGTTTATTTTGGTTTTGATTAAGGAAGGGGTTTTCATTTTCGGGTTTCCCAGACAATCCTATACATGGCAAAAGAAATTTTCTTATGCAATCTGCTGGAGCAGTCCAACTTGCATAATGCAAAGGAGATGGCTCGACCCCCACATAGAACCCAATCTTTGAAACAAATCAATTGAACCCATTTCAAACAAAGAAACAAAAAAGAAAACTGAGCCTAGGAGTAGGAAGTATGAAGTGAATGGATCTTCACATGTTGTCTTGTGCTAAATAATAAGAATGAATTATACTCCTTGAAGATCAAATAATTCCATAGAATTGAGTACGATTGTGTGTGATAGCATCTGCCATACCCGGAATATCAATGAACCTGATTGCTGAGCTGTGGCATAATTAGTTCAATTTCTTTCAAAAGCGAATGCTTTGGAATATTCGATTCTTGTAGCAGTCACCGTCTCAGATGCTGCTCGTCTACAACTTTTGGCCCCATGTTAGTTTTGCCACCCCTAATTCTGGCTTTGTCATGGGGGAATATTTTTGCGATACTGGAATGCACACATTAATAATCAATGATGATCATAGTAAATAGGCGGTGGCATTTGTGGACCTGTTTGATCTATTTTAGCTGAGGTCTGATTTTAGCATTTGCTTACTTGGCTTTGCTCGCTCTACCACTACTTGTCAAATATTGTTAACTAGTTTGGCAATCTCTCTCTGTAACTGAACTTGGAAATATAGATGTGAGCAATTAAATTATTATCACTGGCTGTACAAGTTGGATAAGTATTACTCCTTAATTTCTGATGACCTTTTTGATAGGGTTTTGACATTGATGAATTTCCCTTGGGTTGTCTACGTACTCAATATGCACCACTTCTGGACTTTGAGGAAGTAGAGGGTGACAAACTGGTGAAAATGGCTAACCATGCTATTTTGGAATATAATGACAGAGAAAGCAGTGTATGCCTACCTTTATGATTATTATTATTATTTTAGATTTAGATGTTTTTTGTGTACAAATGATGGTTATTTTCGTTGCAGGTTTTTAAGTACGAGTTTTTGAAGATTGAGAAAGTGACCTTTCTAGGGGATGCAGAGAGACAAACACAATATTTGATGACTGTTAAAGTTAGAAATCTCACTCTTCGTACTATAGAAACATTTCAAATTACTGGAGCTATCAAATATTCCTATCCGCCCGAGTTTATCATCAGTCTTTGCAGGCCCAAAAAAGAGGTTTGAGGTTTAGCGTGTAAACCTCCTCTGCCATCTAAAATGGTGGTTATTATTGGCCTGGATTGCTCTAAATTTTGTTCTATTTACTTATTTAAGTACTGAGTAATTATTTTTATCTAATTTTCATCCTTTAATTACTTTCGTACAGTATGTTGTGTATCTTTAAATTTTTAACACTTGCCTTCTGTGAAATTATTCGGAAACTTGTAATTTACTATGTACTTCAAAAGTGAATGTGTCCTGTCAGGAATTTTATGCTATTTTCACTTGCAAATGCTCAAGTCAAAATATGAATATGAAATTTGTCTTTTACTTTATCTCGTTCTACCAATAGAAACGACAAAATGTGCATCTGGTGGATAGATACGGCTATGTATAAAGGGATTCATTGAATAACTTCTTTGATCTGATATCAAAAGTGAACTAATTGACAAATGGCTTTAATCTTGTGCTAGAAATGGAAGAAAAAAAAATCAGAAATAGCTAGAGTACAAATGGCAATTGAAAAATAATCACAGTTTCAAAAGTAATTAATTTTTTTACTTTTTCATGTAAAGATAAAATTTGAACAAAAATACTCTTAAAAATCTGAATAAATTTCTGGAGTTTAAATTTTTTACATATGAGATTTTAATATAATAAGCTGGAATTTCATAATGTACTAGAGTTCCACCATATATGTAGGAAATTTCATACGTAGGAGCTCCACAATCTATCATATTATGTTAGAATTTTTCGTGTGTTGGATTTTCAACATAATATGCTGGAAGTTTATACGCATGCGCTCTATAATCCAGCATATTATGCTGGAACTTTTCGTGTTTTAGCAAAATAGTAGATATTTTTTAATGACTTTGTAAACGCTGACTATTTTTTAATTACCAATCCGAAAATTAACTAGCCCGTACAGTTTTCACTATTTTTTTAGGGGTTGGGCGGATTATATCATTGCCTGATGCAGGGGCGCGCACGCAAGTGTTAATGTGTTTAAGTGAAAAATTTCTTATGTCCAAACGGACTCTTAAATTGGCTATACCTTCAAATTATACCATGTTATTCAGGCTACTTTTATTCCAATATTAAATAATGTGTCTATTAATGGAACTCTAAAGCTTAGTTGGTCTACATCTCACGCTTTCCCCTCTGATATAAGAACAATAATCGATTTAGTTTAACTGTAATTAACTTCTTGTGAAATATTGAAAGCAAAATCATTATTGAAGTGCAAAAGTGGTATTCAACCGGATAAAAGAGCTTAAAAAAAAGAAAGAAAGATATACAAGACGTAAGGTGTTTACCGTAAAAATGGTAACAACAATTAAATTTGTAAAGGGGACCCTAAAAATACGTGATCTATTCCCGAGCTATTTGTTAAAGCAGTTAATGCTAAGAACGTGAAATATAATGATGAAAAAGCGAGTTAAAGCGAGGCAGTAGCCAAACCAAAGGGGCCTGTTACCCGGGTGCAGAGATTGGTCGATGGGACCTCGAGGTCGGCATTCGAGCTGAGCTCGAGCTACTGCGGGCAATCGGTAATGGGATAACAGGCGGAGATATGATTAATCAAAGCTCTATGTTACCAATATCGAGCAAAGTAGTGAAGAACAAATAAGAAAACGATAAATGCTAGGGCGGCCTCGGGCCAGTGAGACTGAACAATTTAGAAGTAAAGATATATATATATATATATATATATATATATATATATATATATATATATATATATATATATATATATATATATATATTATTGCACTTGTGGAGAAATAGAGCAACATCAGTCCTTTACAAGGTGAGGCGAGTCCCCTTTATATAGGAGGGGAGACTCGGCTACAAGCATGTGGAGATTAATTACAAAGTACGATGATGGGATGGCTTGACATGATGCCTCAGCATAGGCTCTGGATAGGTCGGGCCTGCCATACGTAGCCATGTGCCTAGGGGGCTTCCCCCTCTGTCCTGGCTTCGTTCTTCGTTTCCTCCGAGTCGGGCATCGACGAGCCCCGAGGTCCAGAACTCGATCGCGGCCTCTCGCCCTCGGTGTCCCGGGGCATGCTTTTGAAATGTCTTGATAGCGAGAAATCAAGTCTTCTGATTTTGCCGCGTACAGATAGTCTCCACGTTTCCCATACCGAAGTGATGGGAAATGATTCTGACACATGACTCCTCGAGCTCCTCTCGGCGACGCCATATCGATGATGCGACCCCTGGCGTAAGCTTCGCGGTGATTGGACATCCACAGGCTCGTGCTTTTTGACCTCATTCATTGCACTCCCCGATTCTTGCTTCCCAAGGTACAGGTACCACCGTCGGTTCAGTTTTTCATGGATGCATTAACTGCGCCCGTCGATCAGTCTTCCAGAGCCTAGATGACCGTGTCGTAATCCTCTATAAATGGGGGTGCCTTGGCTTTGTTTTTCCTATCTCAATGCTTCTGTTGGCTTGCTTGCCTTTTCCTTCTTATCATCGATCTCCTTGCGGGCGTCCGATAGAAGGCTCAATGATGTCCACAACTCCCCAGTTGCATTTTTATTCCGCTCTCTCAGCTTGAAAACCTACGTTTCCAACTCGGCGATCCTCAAGTTTCCCTGGTCAACCTTTGTTACAAAGCAAGGCGACGAGTATGTGAACACAAAACACTCATATAGACGCCGAGCGGAGGAGCAGATATGAAAGAAAGAAGAAGAATACATGTGCAGTAAGAGCGGTCTTTTCCGGGAGTGCGACCTCTAAAGTGGCTCGAAGCTCCTTCACCTCCTCGCCTCCCTGGATGCCTCGAGACTCAGAATCTTGCAGTCTCAAAGCAATGGCATCACGCTCTTTCTCATGATGTGCGACTTCCCCATGGAGCTGTGATACGACACAATCGTATATCTCTTTGCACTACAGAACAATAAGGAAATTGAGAAAAGTGATGAATAACGGCCAAGGGAGAAGGCACTCAAAAGAAAAAATTTCACCTGCCGCAGGGATTTCTCCACTGTGTCAACGACGTCAGTTACGTCAAGATCGACCTCGTCAGGTACGTCATCGAGGATGTTGGCAAAAACGCCTTCCTCTCCGAAGGAAGTATCGACCGTGGCACCAACCATCCTCCCGGCGTCTCTCAATTCTCCCGACGAGACTGAACAGTTTCAGATAAAGGCATTCGGGTTATCAACCCCGTTGAATAGCGGCCCATGCCCCGGGAAGGCTCCGAACTCCATCCCATCCAACAGCCTCCGCCTCCTTCACCTTGCTGGCCCTAACCGTCGCGTACTCAGCAGCCTCCGTCTGGGGCACCTGCGAACCCCTCTCGCTGGTCCTCTACCTCCTTCTCGGCGGACTGCCATCATTACCTTCTTCCCCGCCTACACCGGGATCCGGGTCAGAGCACGGGACAGCAGCCTCGTCAGGTCGGGCAGATGCCACTCTTGTTTTCCTTTTCTTGCCCGTGCTGACTCCCAAGGCCCTCTTTTCACCACCAGAGGTGGCCTCATCAACATCTTTTCCCCAAGGCCTGCATCAACATGATAAGTGGAGCACAAAGGGAATACAAAAAATGAGATACATACAGAAAAGAAACCCCACCATGGTTCTTGGCCACCCAGCGCCTATCGGCCAGGAGGTCCCAGGATCGAAGATGATACGGAAACCTTCTGTCCAAGTGCTCTATCCACCTCGCCAAGTTTAGAACCTCCTCAGGATGCCATGGAAAAGCTGGAGAAAGTCGCCGAGGGGTTATTACAACGCTCGAAAGAAAATATAAGGAACGATTAAAGAGAAGATATACTTACGCTGAAAGTTCCACCATTCGGGAAAAGGCATCCATTGGACCGGGATAATGTCCGAGGTGCACACCCAAAGGAACCTGCTCATCCACCCCCGGTCCTTCCCTTTATCGACGCTTAAAAAGAAAGGTTTCTGGGACCGTTATTGAAGCTTGATCAAGCCTTGGTACAGCGAAGGACGGTATAGTCTGATTAGATAATTGAGAGTGAGAACTTCACCCGCAATCTCCTCAGTAAAACACCTAAGCATCAGCACAATCCTCCAAAAAGACGGTGAGATATGGCCAAGGGTCACTCGATACCGAGTACAGAAGTCAAGGATCACCGGGTTGATGTCCAAGGGAGGAGATTCCATGGATTCGTCAGGACCCGGGGTGAACGGGTAGGTGTATACGCAAAGAAAGCCTTCCTTGAAACTGGTAATATCTTCGATGGAGGCAGGAATTCCCACTGTCGCTATTTCATTCCATCGGTAGTCACTCTTCACTTTCTCGACATTAGTCATGACACTAATATATTAAGACACGTGCTCGCATCGGCCCGGCTTGGATGTGGGAGCCTCGACACTGAAATCGTTCGACGTATCAAGTTCGGAAGGGATCCACTGCTCTAGAAGAGGGGCCGACCTATTATTCCCCCTGGCCGACTGGGACGATAATGCAGTATCATTCCGATGGGGTACCGTCCCGGAAGTCCTCGCCATAAATAATGAGGAAACTCTTCTGAAAAGAAAAAGAGATAAGGATGAAAATATATCAAACAAATTGGGATTCCGATTCACAAGCCTAGAGGAAGGGCAACGATGAGCAACATCTGGTGATTGGATCGTTTTATAGGATCCAATTAGGGAAACGGAAGGGACGAGCCTGCAACAGTTTGTGAACTCCTCGATCATCGCATATAACAGCGGGCCCGAACGGTTTTCGGGGCTATGGCATTTAATGCTCTTACGTGAATGACATCATGGCAAATATGACCGCGAGGCTACGAGGATACGATTAGGTATCATTTCCTATCTCTTCGATATAGGAAACGCGGAGACTATCTTTACGCGGTAAAAATCAGAAGACTTGATTTTTGCTATCAAGACAATTTCGGAAGCCTTCCTCGAGACCCCGAGGATAGAAGGCCACGATCAAGTCCTCGGCCTCACGGCTCATCTAGGTCTGAATTAAAGGAAGCAGGGCCCGAGGTCAGGGTGAAAGGAGATGTCTCTGAAGCACATGGCTACACCTGACAGGGCCGGTCTATCTGTAACCTACTGAGATGACGTGCGATAGGCCATCCCATCTTTCTACTCTTGTAAATAATATATGCATATTTTACCGAGTCCCCTCACCTATATAAGGGGGACTCACCCCACCTTGTAAGGGACTGATGTTTCTCCATTTCTCCAATAAGCAATAATATCTCTCTCTATCTCTTTCTTCTAAGTTAACTGTGTTCTTCGACCCCCAGGTCGCCCTAGCATTTTATTGTTCTTCATTTGTTCTTCGTCATTTAGCTCAAGATTGACGATATAAATCCTAGTATACACATACTTATCTGTTATCCCCTTCCCGACTACCCTCGATAGTAATACCTCCGATAGGCCCGAGGTAGGCTTGAGGCCTGGCCCTGAGGTATCTACTGGCTTGTTCTAAACCCGGGAACGCCCCCTTACTGGTTCGATTGTTATTTTGGCTAGCTTGATCTTTACTGTTTTACTCCATAATTAGCACTAATCACCCTTCCAAACTAGCTCGGAAATAGATCACGTATTTTTAGAATCCCATTTATAAATTTAATTATTGTTACCGTTTTCACGGTAAACAGTTTGGCGCCCACCGTGGGGCTAAAAATAATAGTAATTATTTTCTTGCTAGTTTCGTCACTCAAACACACGATATCTCTCACACTTTTTCTTGCCCAAGACCTTTCGATTTCAGGTTAATGATCAGCTCAATAAGGGAAATCGAGGATGATAACCCCAAAAATTGTAAGGAAAACAATGTGGCCATCCTAGTGGCTGGCGCAACACGACAGGACCCCGATAACGCATCTAGATAGGTCCGAGCGGATATGGATTCGTACGCTGCACAACGGGGTAACGAAGTCTTGCACTTCGATAGCGGTACGCAACACGCTAACCGACAGGAAACCCGAAAAATCCTAGCCCCGGTAGAACGGGAGGTTGATCTTTGTGTTATTTTTGAAATGTTGCAGGAACAACGTTTGGCTGTCTCTCAGCTACAGAGCCGCCCGGAGACTCTTGGCGCGGTAGCACCCAAAATATCTACTCGCTTCGAGCCAGTATCCAAGGTATCGGGCAACGACGAACCAACGACGTATCCTGTAATGGTAAGGATGCTAGAGGACATTATCGAAAAGATCGACTCACGATCGCAGAGACTCCTACAACAACCGTCTCCCAGAGATACGATCCTGGGACTCATTTCGCGTAAGTCAGAAGCAGCAAAATTCCTTGGGGATGACAGGACCCCAAGTCCTCACAGGTACATCACCACTCACGCACGCCCGTTCAGAAACGATGACCCCTAAAATGGAGAACTCAGGCCCGTCCCGATGAAGGGATTTGAAGAAATTCCCCCAGAATAAACTACGATGCGGCACCATTGTTCGACATTTAATCTCGGGGACCCGCTCACCGTACTAACACGATCCGTGGAACCGCACGCCAATATCATCAAACTAATACCAAAAGGTCTCAATGCACCGAAGGCCGAGAGAGGAAGAAGAAATAAAATATCATGGTAAGCTGCACCCCGCTATCCGACAAGACAAACGAGACCACTCCTGGTACCGATAGTAGGGTGGCACGGGCCTTCGCCCAAAACCCAAACAAAGCATACCCGGCAGCTACGGAGCAATTCGAGTGAAGCTTAGTCAAATATCCGATCGAGACTTGGTCATATACCAACAACCAACACTGGACCCAAGTTAGAGTCGCGGATAACCCTCGAGAAACCCTAAATGGATCGGCATATTCGGGCAGATCCCCAACAGAGAAGCTGACACTAAATGAACGGAGCCGTCATCCACATGGCGCGAACGGAAGGAACGATCCAAGGTACAGCGCATCTCGCAACAATAAGGCGGTAGCCCAAAGACGACACCTTCGAGGAACCCCCAATGATACTAGATTCAAGAAATGCAACTGGCAAGGAAACCCCGCCCGATAAAGTTCGACTTCGACGTCGCAGTTCCAAGCATAGTGGTCACCATAATTGAAGCCGGGAACTCCGGGTGGCCCAGACCTATTCGACCAAAATCCCTCCAAGGAAATCGTGGCCCACCACGAGAGTCACGAAATGCTCGGAGTTACAGACCTAAGAGAGCAGCAACTACGCCATCCAACCAAGGTGACCACAAAGCATCACTAAGCAAGCAAACCCGGATCCAGCTCAACGGACAAGGAGAAATCGAACAAAGCAGAGCCGGCAAGCTGCGACATATCGTCACAACCGTTAAAGAATGGTGGCACCCTACTAAGATACGTAGAACGTAGAATGCAAGTGCCCGTCGCCAGAAAGGGATGATCTCGGGGAATACTCCCCAAGGACACCCTCTCGCTCGAGGAAAAAGACGCCGAGACTCCACCTCGGCATCATATTAACGTATTGGTAATCCTTTCCTTCGTTCGCACTCATTTCAAATAAAACATACATTTGTGATTACAGGTGTATCAGCCAAAGTTGTACCGACAATGTCGGGCCAAAGCCGATAGGACAATCCGGACCAATGTCGCCCTCATGCCGCACCGCTAATATGTCCCCAATGGCGGTTGCAACAATATCCAAATTGCTCCCCCAGCGCGGCCTGCTCGAGCTCGGGCTAATACGTCGGGTGACGCAGGATGCAGATACTTTGTACAGACAATGGCAAATACATCGCCCGGAACATAATTCCGGCCCTACTCTTCCAAGGGTGTGAAAATCCATGACAGATGCGGAGCCAAAGCATCTGGCTACAAGCGACAGAAGGAGATTCCTCACTTTACATCCATGACCAGCGTTATCCTCAAATGAGGTCAAAGGGTAAGAGCACTGCGTCTACGGCCCGCCTGGCCGAATGAGGAATACGACTGCCGAGGGGCATACTCCCAGGAGCGCAACATCCTTTTATCATTTCCTTTTTTCCTTTCTTGTTGCTAATCTATACGCAGGCAGGTAGCCAAGGCATTCAGTAGTTCTGGATCCTGCTCGAGGATCCGTGGCCGCCATGGGGCCGCCGGGCATTCTTTCCTCGATCGGGTTTCTATCAGGAAGAGGATTCTGCCAACAAGATTATTGGCAGAACTGCACGTCCCCAGGGAAGGGACCCAACAAGTCCACGATCTCTATCTCTATTTTCAAATATGGAACCATACAAGCACATCGGATAATCAAGAGAGTCACACCCATGTAGACCAGACTCACAGCAACAGGACAACATATATTTTTGCCAAGCAATAAAGAATATTTTCCAAGCATTCGACGCCTCGAAGAAAAGTATTTCGACTTATCCTCAGCAAAAAACCTCTACATGAAATGCGTCCCGAAACGTTTGGAGACTTAATCAATTGGGCACCCTTGCGACCCCAGCGTCGGGGTTCTGGGCTCACAAAGCCCTCGCGATATGGTCCCAAGACTACAAAAGGCGGTATTCAGGCCTAGAGTGATCCGATATATTCGGAGATTCACCATGAGAAATTCAACAACTTGCGCGACCCCAGGGTCGGAACTCTAGGCTCACCAAGCCTCCGAAAAATAGCTCCGAGCTCACGAGAAGCTGTCTTCAAGAAAATTCGATGACTCGGAGACTGTCACCAATCGCCACGCACTGGAAAATCTAAAATTGTAAGACCCTAACGGGTAGCCTCAGCAAAATCAGATCTATTCTCCATAAACTGTAAGACCTCAACAGGCATGGCAAACTGTAAGACCTCAACAGGCATGGCAAACGGTAAGACCTCAACAGGCATGCAAAATCCCGCAGTTTAGGCTATACGTCGCATTGTAAGAATCCCTAAAGGGAATACCCTCGGTGTAGACGCCTAAAGCTGCTTCTTAGGATCAAAAATGGCCCCAGCCAAACACATATGACTCCAGTCAAAACTGCTACTATAGCCCAAAAAATGCGACTCGGGGACGCCCGACTGTTACTAAAAAATCCTCCGATTCTACTTCGGAAAGAATCGGTTAAACACAGGCTTCCCTCAACTGGCAAAAAATAAGTCCGGACTATGTCGGCTCTAAAATAGCAAAAGCGTCGATCTACTTGACCTATGAGCTATGAACCTTCCGAGGTGCTCAAAATAGCGCCGACTACGACTTGAAATTGAGGTTCTTTTAGAACCGACGATGGGTCAGGCAAAATAATCAGTAAGACCTTAACGAGAGAAAACAAAACCTACAAAAAGCCTTCGGGCCTCACATCAAACAGCGTAAGTGCCATTATCGCCGGCTAAGCAAAGCCTCCGGGCCTCACACCGAAAGGTCTCTACGACCATCAGTTTGAAAATTGACAACTTGAGGATTAAAGTGAGCTCGAATCGTAACCCGATTCGGAGACCGGATCCAAAATAGTTAAACTAAGCAAAGCCTCCGGGCCTCACACCGAAAGGTCTCTACGACCATCAGTTTGAAAATTGACAACTTGAGGATGAAAGTGAGCTCGAATCGTAACCCGATTCGGAGACCGGATCCAAAATAGTTAAACTAAGCAAAGCCTCCGGGCCTCACACCGAAAGGTCTCTACGACCATCAGTTTGAAAATTGACAACTTGAGGATGAAAGTGAGCTCGAATCGTAACCCGATTCGGAGACCGGATCCAAAATAGTTAAACTAAGCAAAGCCTCCGGGCCTCACACCGAAAGGTCTCTACGACCATCAGTTTGAAAATTGACAACTTGAGGATGAAAGTGAGCTCGAATCGTAACCCGATTCGGAGACCGGATCCAAAATAGTTAAACTAAGCAAAGCCTCCGGGCCTCACACCGAAAGGTCTCTACGACCATCAGTTTGAAAATTGACAACTTGAGGATGAAAGTGAGCTCGAATCGTAACCCGATTCGGAGACCGGATCCAAAATAGTTAAACTAAGCAAAGCCTCCGGGCCTCACACCGAAAGGTCTCTACGACCATCAGTTTGAAAATTGACAACTTGAGGATGAAAGTGAGCTCGAATCGTAACCCGATTCGGAGACCGGATCCAAAATAGTTAAACTAAGCAAAGCCTCCGGGCCTCACACCGAAAGGTCTCTACGACCATCAGTTTGAAAATTGACAACTTGAGGATGAAAGTGAGCTCGAATCGTAACCCGATTCGGAGACCGGATCCAAAATAGTTAAACTAAGCAAAGCCTCCGGGCCTCACACCGAAAGGTCTCTACGACCATCAGTTTGAAAATTGACAACTTGAGGATGAAAGTGAGCTCGAATCGTAACCCGATTCGGAGACCGGATCCAAAATAGTTAAACTAAGCAAAGCCTCCGGGCCTCACACCGAAAGGTCTCTACGACCATCAGTTTGAAAATTGACAACTTGAGGATGAAAGTGAGCTCGAATCGTAACCCGATTCGGAGACCGGATCCAAAATAGTTAAACTAAGCAAAGCCTCCGGGCCTCACACCGAAAGGTCTCTACGACCATCAGTTTGAAAATTGACAACTTGAGGATGAAAGTGAGCTCGAATCGTAACCCGATTCGGAGACCGGATCCAAAATAGTTAAACTAAGCAAAGCCTCCGGGCCTCACACCGAAAGGTCTCTACGACCATCAGTTTGAAAATTGACAACTTGAGGATGAAAGTGAGCTCGAATCGTAACCCGATTCGGAGACCGGATCCAAAATAGTTAAACTAAGCAAAGCCTCCGGGCCTCACACCGAAAGGTCTCTACGACCATCAGTTTGAAAATTGACAACTTGAGGATGAAAGTGAGCTCGAATCGTAACCCGATTCGGAGACCGGATCCAAAATAGTTAAACTAAGCAAAGCCTCCGGGCCTCACACCGAAAGGTCTCTACGACCATCAGTTTGAAAATTGACAACTTGAGGATGAAAGTGAGCTCGAATCGTAACCCGATTCGGAGACCGGATCCAAAATAGTTAAACTAAGCAAAGCCTCCGGGCCTCACACCGAAAGGTCTCTACGACCATCAGTTTGAAAATTGACAACTTGAGGATGAAAGTGAGCTCGAATCGTAACCCGATTCGGAGACCGGATCCAAAATAGTTAAACTAAGCAAAGCCTCCGGGCCTCACACCGAAAGGTCTCTACGACCATCAGTTTGAAAATTGACAACTTGAGGATGAAAGTGAGCTCGAATCGTAACCCGATTCGGAGACCGGATCCAAAATAGTTAAACTAAGCAAAGCCTCCGGGCCTCATATCAAAAGGGTCCCTGCGACTGGACAACGTAACTGCCATTGTCGCCAGCTAAGCACGCCTCCGGTCCTCGTACTAATGGGTCTCGATGACCAAGTAGCGAAAAGGCCACCATCGCTGGCCAAAAACTCAAATGAAATTTAAGGGTCGATTACAGCTCAAATCACAACGAAACTCGGAGACCGAACCTGGAAATTCCCCAGCCCAAATGGGCTCGAGGATAAAATAAGCTCGATTCAGGATCCCTACTCAGAGACTGAACCTGAAACTCAAGCCTAAAGGCTACTCCAGGATCGAATCGGTCTGATGGGAAAACTAGTGATCAGAAACGCAAAAATCACAAATACAGGGCTCCCCCTTTCTTATTAATTATATATCGATTACAGGGCACAATCTCAGTCCACATCATATGATAGGATCTATATATGTGTATACACGGCAAAGAAGGCAGGGAATGTTCGGTCCCTCTTTATTTCCCTTTTGACAGCTACGACCCCTCGGCCTCCCCCTCATCATCAGATATCAGAAACTTGGCATCAAACTCCGCTCCCTCGGTATGTTTGATCTCCTCTGAGAGATCGAAACCTAGATCATGAATCTCCTCGAGGGTTTCCCTCCGGGATTTACACCTCTTGTGCTCTCTGCTATTGGTTGCACGATCAAGGGCCTTCTTCAACTCAGCCCTAACAACGGCGGCGCTCTTTGAATAAGCAGCTATCTTTTGCCCTGAATAGGTGTTATTTATTACGACCTCGGCCCGGGCATCCGCCACCTCGATTTTTTCCCTCAACAGCTCAGATGAGAGCCTCGCGATAATCTTCGCCCGAGCGGAATCATCCGCGCGAGTAGCCTGAATTTGCGCCTCAAAGCCGGACGTCGCAGCCAAAACTCTCTCTTTAGCCCCCAAATGAGCGCTAAGGCACGACTGCAGCTCAGCAAGTTCACGGTTGGCGACACCAACCTCGCCCCAAAGTTACTCTAACTCATCCGCTTTACCCTTCAACTGGAACAGCAGCACTTCAAAGACCGGCAAAGATAGGAAAAGAAATGGGAAGGAAATACGAGCCAACAAGGCGGAATACCTGTTTCTCCAAGAGGACCTCCCGGGCACGGCTTCGGTCCACCCCACGCCTTAAAGAAGCAAGTATGCTTTCCTTTACCACGTATAGAAGCTGGAGGGACCTTTCCCTTTCTCGAGCCTTTTGCAAATGGGTCTCGCGATGAAGTAGCTCGGCTTTGAGCCTATTAAAAGCCTGAAAAGAAGCCAAGCGCATGAAGAAAAGGGAAGGAAATACCGGGTCGAAACATCTTTATCGCGAGCAAACACTCACCGTAAGACCAGAACGATGAGCCTCACCAAGGACCGAAGCTATGTCCAATAAAACTTCGGTCCCGGAAGCTAGCCGATCGATCGAATCATTTCCTCTCAACTGTTGCGGAGAAGGTGCCTCACCGCAAGCCTCCACACGCCACAGAACATCTTTCCTTTTTCCAGCACTCCTCAATTATTGAACCAGCAATCTTGCCTCGAACAAACACACGATGCCTGCAGTAGGGAGACCGAGCAGATCAGCAACGGGGAGGTCGCCCCCGAAAAAGAAAAGAGCAGAGTAGGAAGGGGATGCCAGACACCTACCACGATAATTTACCTCCCACCTCCCTTTTGAAAGATCTCGCCACCGGCGCCTATCATGAGCTAGCATGCTGCTAATCTGCAAGACCATTCGGCTAAGCCCGGAACATCATCAGGCAACGAACGAGCAGCTACAAATTAAAAACGGGAAGAAATCACTGTGAGTCCTACCTCTTATGAAGGAAAGAAAAGACAGCTCAAACAGAGAGCTTACGTGTGGAACTCCATTTCTTAGGGAACGATAAGAATTCTCTAGGGATAACGTTGGTCGTCCAAATTCGAACAAACTGTCTCATCTATCCGTGGTCTTTATCCTTTTGGCCGCCTATCATGGGAGCTGGAGTAGACTCGCGCTGGAGAGCAACCAGGCCTCGAAAGCACAATGGGCGGTACATCCTTATGAGGTGACTAAGAGTAAAATATATCCCAGCCTCGTCAGCAAAGTATCTCATCGATCGTACTATACTCCAGAAGAAAGGATGAACATGCGCCAGCATTACTTGATACCTTCTACAAAAATCAAGCACAACCCGGTCCGGGGAACCTGGCTTGAGTACGATGGTATACACACTCAAGAAGCCTTCAACATACGTCGTGATGTTCTCCTCGGGGGAAGGGGCTTGCAGGACCACTCCTTCCCCCCATCTACATTTTCTCCTGATCTCCTTGAGGTCCTCCCCTGCCACCGAAGAAGCAATCCTCGACACATGCCCCCGATGACCCAGAATATTAGGAGGTTTTCCCGGCATAGAAACGCCTTTCGAGGATGTATGCTCCGGGCATCGCTCCCCCGATGTCGGAGAAGGGCCACTATCGCCAGCCAAAGGCGGAATACAGGAAGTAGTACCCTTCGCCCGAACATCAGACATCGAAGTAGCGGCCATGACCACAACAGAATAATAGGGAGAGGAAGAGTATCCAAGCAGAAATCGCCTAAAGCAGAGGAATGGGGAAGCTCGCGGAAAGTACCTGGCTCTACAGAGGGGATGAGCCTATCAAATAAGAAAATGCAGTAATCGTCGCTTGAGGAAGGAATAGACGAATATATAAGGGCCAGGCAACAACCGACCAAATTGCCCAAACAGGCCAATTAATTCTGGTCGCGTTAACATCACACTCCCCTTGGGGGATGCAATGATGGAATTACTCCAGACTCCCACGTGTTTTGTGAAAGCAGGAGGAGGGCCTCGGGGAACCTCTGACGTCGGTCCCCCGAGCTCACAACCCAACCTCGGCTACAAAATATAAAAGAGCTCCGAAGGCCCGAGACCCAGTGCTCCGAAGCAAGAAGAACTACCAAAATAAGGGCTCCTTTTCTATTAACAAAACAGTTGTACATCTTTGCAATATTCGGAAGGGAGAACATAGGAAACAAAAAAAAAGGGGGCTCGGAGATTACTCCTCGCCGCTATACTCTTCGCCCTCGTCGGGAATAATTAGACGCTCCAGTTCCTCCTCCGCCTCATGGGCCTTGTTCAGATCAGTAGATAGCTCGAGGCCCCGGGCCTTGAGTTCTTCCAGAACCTCCCCTTTTCCTTTTGCCTTAGTATGATCAACAGCAAGGACCAGTTTCTGCTCAGCCGCCAGGGAAATGTCGGGGGCCATCGCATGCGTCGTTGCCGCATCTGCCTTGTAAGCATCGACATCTCATTCCACACCAAGCTTAGCCTCGGTCAAAGTATCGATCTCCTTGCGGGCGTCCGATAGAAGGCTCAATGATGTCCACAACTCCCCAATTGCATTTTTATTCCGCTCCCTCAGCTTGAAAACCTCCGTTTCCAACTCGGCGATCCTCAAGTTTCCCTGGTCAACCTTTGTTACAAAGCAAGGCGACGAGTATGTGAACACAAAACACTCATATAGACGCCGAGCGGAGGAGCAGATATGAAAGAAAGAAGAAGAATACATGTGCAGTAAGAGCGGTCTTTTCCGGGAGTGCGACCTCTAAAGTGGCTCGAAGCTCCTTCACCTCCTCGCCTCCCTGGATGCCTCGAGACTCAGAATCTTGCAGTCTCAAAGCAATGGCATCACGCTCTTTCTCATGATGTGCGACTTCCCCATGGAGCTGTGATACGACACAATCGTATATCTCTTTGCACTACAGAACAATAAGGAAATTGAGAAAAGTGATGAATAACAGCCAAGGGAGAAGGCACTCAAAAGAAAGAATTTCACCTGCCGCAGGGATTTCTCACTGTGTCAACAACGTCAGTTACGTCAAGATCGACCTCGTCAGGTACGTCATTGAGGATGTTGGCAAAAACGCCTTCCTCTCCGAAGGAAGTATCGACCGTGGCACCAACCATCCTCCCGGCGTCTCTCAATTCTCCCGACGAGACTGAACAGTTTCAGATAAAGGCATTCGGGTTATCAACCCCGTTGAATAGCGGCCCATGCCCCGGGAAGGCTCCGAACTCCATCCCATCCAACAGCCTCCGCCTCCTTCACCTTGCTGGCCCTAACCGTCGCGTACTCAGCAGCCTCCGTCTGGGGCACCTGCGAACCCCTCTCGCTGGTCCTCTACCTCCTTCTCGGCGGACTGCCATCATTACCTTCTTCCCCGCCTACACCGGGATCCGGGTCAGAGCACGGGACAGCAGCCTCGTCAGGTCGGGCAGATGCCACTCTTGTTTTCCTTTTCTTGCCCGTGCTGACTCCCAAGGCCCTCTTTTCACCACCAGAGGTGGCCTCATCAACATCTTTTCCCCAAGGCCTACATCAACATGATGAGTGGAGCACAAAGGGAATACAAAAAATGAGATACATACAGAAAAGAAACCCCACCATGGTTCTTGGCCACCCAGCGCCTATCGGCCAGGAGGTCCCAGGATCGAAGATGATACGGAAACCTTCTGTCCAAGTGCTCTATCCACCTCGCCAAGTTTAGAACCTCCTCAGGATGCCATGGAAAAGCTGGAGAAAGTCGCCGAGGGGTTATTACAACGCTCGAAAGAAAATATAAGGAACGATTAAAGAGAAGATATACTTACGCTGAAAGTTCCACCATTCGGGAAAAGGCATCCATTGGACCGGGATAATGTCCGAGGTGCACACCCAAAGGAACCTGCTCATCCACCCCCGGTCCTTCCCTTTATCGACGCTTAAAAAGAAAGGTTTCTGGGACCGTTATTGAAGCTTGATCAAGCCTTGGTACAGCGAAGGACGGTATAGTCTGATTAGATAATTGAGAGTGAGAACTTCACCCGCAATCTCCTCAGTAAAACACCTAAGCATCAGCACAATCCTCCAAAAAGACGGTGAGATCTGGCCAAGGGTCACTCGATACCGAGTACAGAAGTCAAGGATCACCGGGTTGATGTCCAAGGGAGGAGATTCCATGGATTCGTCAGGACCCGGGGTGAACGGGTAGGTGTATATGCAAAGAAAGCCTTCCTTGAAACTGGTAATATCTTCGATGGAGGCAGGAATTCCCACTGTCGCTATTTCATTCCATCGGTAGTCACTCTTCACTTTCTCGACATTAGTCATGACACTAATATATTAAGACACGTGCTCGCATCGGCCCGGCTTGGATGTGGGAGCCTCGACACTGAAATCGTTCGACGTATCAAGTTCGGAAGGGATCCACTGCTCTAGAAGAGGGGCCGACCTATTATTCCCCCTGGCCGACTGGGACGATAATGCAGTATCATTCCGACGGGGTACCGTCCTGGAAGTCCTCGCCATAAATAATGAGGAAACTCTTCCGAAAAGAAAAAGAGATAAGGATGAAAATATATCAAACAAATTGGGATTCCAATTCACAAGCCTAGAGGAAGGGCAACGATGAGCAACATCTGGTGATTGGATCGTTTAATAGGATCCAATTAGGGAAACGGAAGGGACGAGCCTGCAACAGTTTGTGAACTCCTCGATCATCGCATATAGCGGCGGGCCCGAACGGTTTTCGGGGCTATGGCATTTAATGCTCTTACGTGAATGACATCATGGCAAATATGACCTCGAGGCTACGAGGATACGATTAGGTATCATTTCCTATCTCTTCGATATAGGAAACGCGGAGACTATCTTTACGCGGTAAAAATCAGAAGACTTGATTTTTGCTATCAAGACAATTTCGGAAGCCTTCCTCGAGACCCCGAGGATAGAAGGCCACGATCAAGTCCTCGGCCTCACGGCTCATCTAGGTCTGAATTAAAGGAAGCAGGGCCCGAGGTCAGGGTGAAAGGAGATGTCTCTGAAGCACATGGCTACACCTGACAGGGCCGGTCTATCTGTAACCTACTGAGATGACGTGCGATAGGCCATCCCATCTTTCTACTCTTGTAAATAATATATGCATATTTTACCGAGTCCCCTCACCTATATAAGGGGGACTCACCCCACCTTGTAAGGGACTGATGTTTCTCCACTTCTCCAATAAGCAATAATATCTCTCTCTATCTCTTTCTTCTAAGTTAACTGTGTTCTTCGACCCCGAGGTCGCCCTAGCATTTTATTGTTCTTCGTTTGTTCTTCGTCATTTAGCTCAAGATTGACGATATAAATCCTAGTATACACATACTTATCTGTTATCCCCTTCCTGACTACCCTAGATAGTAATACCTCCGATAGGCCCGAGGTAGGCTTGAGGCCTGGCCCTGAGGTATCTACTGGCTTGTTCTAAACCCGGGAACGCCCCCTTACTGGTTCGATTGTTATTTTGGCTAGCTTGATCTTTACTATTTTACTCCATAATTAGCACTAATCACCCTTCCAAACTAGCTCGGGAATAGATCACGTATTTTTAGAATCCCATTTATAAATTTAATTATTGTTACCCATTCGTCTTGCGACGAGCGCAGGTGGCAAGTTGTGCTTCATGCCAGATAGGGAGCGCAATACCAAGGTATGTGTGTATGCTGCCTTTGCCTTGACTTTGTATACCCGAGGTAACACTTTCCCCTTTCATTTGTACTGGATTCGCCATTTGTAGATATCGGCCATTTCCTTGGGACGAGGCAATGTTTTTTCGAAGAGGGGAAATAATCGCTGGCCTCCAGGTTGAGGGACAACGACGATAAGAGGGATCGGTACCCACGAGGTGATAGAGCTTTTAGTGGTGCTGATCGGGCCAGTGTTTCCAAGGAGAGGGCATCGTTTGAGTCTGCTGCTCCCGGAATACCTGATTCTCGGTCGGTGGTGCCTTCGAGTGAATATGCTTTGCCCGAGGCCGATTCTCCCATGGCCGAAGAGGCAGGATCAACTGGAGTATGTTCCGACTTCGAGGAAGTCCGTCCGCTTCACTTCGTGATGAGTTTAGGCATTGTTTCCCTGTATTCCATGTCCTCCTCCCTCTATTGAGTTTTTCTTGTGCAGGCCTGTGACAGGCTTATGTTTGAGCTGCTCCGTCAAGGGGCCAGGCTTCAGAAAATTCTGGATGAGGGCGAGTCTATTAGGATTTTTAGCGAGGAGAAAGAGGTTGAGCTGCAGTATTGGCGCTATGAGGCGTACCGGATCTTGAACTATGAGTGCTATTTGATGGGGCAGGTAATTTCCTATAGCACGTGCTTTGCTCCTTTCTAACCTTAAGGCTAATTCCCTTTTGCCGTATTAGTTGCAAAAAAAGGCGGAGGCCTTGGAGTACCTCAAAGGCAACGACAACCGCATCAGAGTTGCTTGCGAGGAACTAAGGGCTCAAGTGCGGGTTCGAGCTTTAGAGGAGATGAGCGCCTCGGCTAAGGTCCCTACCTTCGAGGTCCAGCTTAGCTTGACTCATGACAACGCCAAAGTTCAAGGGGATATGATTGGGAAACTCGAATTTGATCTCTCGAAGGTCAGATCCGAGATAATTTGCAAGGGCAAAAGCGATATTAAGCCGAACCAAGGCTGATCGTGAGATTGAAATTTGTATGAAAGATGCTACTAATGCCCAAGCTGAGCTGAAGCGAGCCCTCGACCGGGAGAAGAGGGACGAGGAATATATTCACTGTAGATCCCAGAGAGAGGTGCTCGACGAGGTCGATGCAAGGGGCTTCGTTCTCGCGGAGGAATTGGCTCGAGCGGGCGGATGAGCGTGATGCTCGGTCACTTCTTGTTGATGTTGCAGAGGGCAAATTTGACAAGCTGTAGCCCTTTAGCGTAGATTTTTCATTTTGTTGCTTTGTCTCTGATACACGTAAGGCATGCCTGTAGACAGAGAATGCGCTTTTTGGCGTATGTAATATATAAGAAGAGATTTGAAGCTTTATTTCTCCTGTACCTTTTTCCTGTCGTTGCTTTCGATCGGGCAGACTGTTTTTGGTATTTAGCGAGGTCCTCATAGATCCGGAATTGATCGGACAGACTTGAGGGCTCTTAAGTGTGATCCTTGGCGCGAGCAGGTGCTGGGGCCTCCATGCTTGGCCTGGCTATTTTAGGCTTAGTCTCCGACTCGAGCTCCGACTCGGGCCTTTTGGTCCTTGAATTTTTGTGCCCGTGCGGGCAGGTAGTAGTCATTTTCATTTTTTTCCCTTGGGCATTTGTCGTTCCAAAAGTTTTGGGTCTAGTCTTTGAGTCGCGTTGTGACTCCAGCTTCAATTGATCGTTAAGCTCTTTCCTGCCTGCATGGGTGGAGGATGATGGCCCTTTGTGCTTTGGGTTGAAGTGACTTCGCGCGCGTGCAGCCCAGAGATTTAATCGGCCGACGACGGTATTATTTGAGCCGTGCCCTTAGGTATATTGCAATTTTTGGGTCCAGTCTTCGAGTCGCGTTGCGATTCGAGCTGTAATCGACCTTTAAGTTTCCATGATTCTCTGGCCGGCGATAGTGGTATTTATGCCAAGCCCTTAGGCATGTTACAATTTTTGGGTCCAGTGTCCGAGTCGCATTGCGATCCGAGCTGTAATCGACCCTCAAATTTCATTGAGTTTTTGACCGGCGATAGCGGCACTTATGCTGTGCCCTTAGGCGTATTGCAATTTTTCGGGTCCAATCTTTGAGTCGCGTTGAGATCCGAGCTGTAATCGACCCTCAAATTTCATTGAGTTTCTGGCCGGTGACAGTGGCAATTATGCCGTTTGGTCGTTGAGACCTTTTAGTGTGTGGCCTGGAGACGTGCATAGTTAACTATTTTGGATCCGATCTCTAAATCAGGTTACGATTCGAGCTCATTTTAATCCTCAAGTTGTCAATTTTTAAGATGGCGACAATGGCTCTTACACTGTTTGGTCGTAGAGACCTTTCAATATAAGGCTCGTAGGCTTGCTTAGCTAGCGACAATGGCTCTTACACTATTTTTGCATGTGGGTTTTCTTGTAGGCTTTATTTCCGCTCGTTAAGGTCTTTTAGAGTATTTTTGCCTAACCCGTCGTCGGTTCTAGAAGAACCTCGAACTCAAGTCGTTATCAGCGATATTTTGAGCACCTCGTAAGGTTCATAGCTCGTAGGTCGAGTAGATTGACACTCTTGCAATTTGGAGCCGATGTTGTTGGAGCTCGTCTTTTGCATGTTGAGGGAAGCCTATTTTAACCGGTTCTTTCCGAAGTATATTCGTAGTAGTGGCCTGCGATTTTTAGCGACAGTCGGGCATCCCCGGGTCGCGTTATTTTGGCCATTTTGACCGTAGTCATATGCGTTTGGCTGTAGCCATTTTTGATCCCAAATGACAGTTTAGGCGTCTACATCGAGGGTATGCCCTTTAGGGATTCTTACAAATGCAACATATAGCCTAAACTGCGGGATTTTCATGCCTGTTGAGGTCTTATAGTTTTTCATGCCTATTGAGGTCTTATAGTTTGTCATGCCTATTGAGGTCTTACGGTTTGTCATGCCTATTGAGGTCTTACAGCTTATAGAATAGATCTAGTTACGCCGAGGCTGCCCGCTAGGGGTCTTACAGTTTTGAGTTTTTTCCAGTCGTATGGCGATTACTGGCAGTCTCCGAGTCATCGAGTTTGTTTAAGCCTAAAGACCACTTCTCGTGAGCTCGAAGTTGCCTTATAGGGGCTTGATGAGCCCGGAGTTTTGACCATGGGGTCGCGCGGGTGTCGAATTGTCGTTTCTGAGTCTCCAAGTACCCCGGGACGCATTTCGATGGAGAAGCATTTGCTGCGAGTATGTCGAAATCGCCTTTTCCGAAATACGAAATGCCAAAAAGGTGTTCTTTATTGCTTGGCATAAATATATGGTGTAAATACATATTGTCCCGTTGTTGTGAGCTTGGCCCGCATGGGTGCGGCTCCTCTGATTATCTGATATGTTTACATGATTCCGTTTTGGAATTTAACTGCCATTTATTGGCCCTTCCGAGGGGATGGTGTCCTTAAGAGGAGATCATCGCACGTCATCCAACTGTAGAAGAAAGGACTACGATCTTGTTGGTTCCCTTGCTTGGAGGTATGCTGCTCCGCTAATAATCTTGCTGGCGGGACCTTCTTTAGGTTGGAAACTCGGTTGAGGGAAGAGAGCTCGGCGGATCCCGCAGAGGCCTCAGATCTCCGAGTGGAGTTCAGAATTTCTAAATGCCTCGACTGATTGCCTGCATACAGGTTAGTAAAAGAAAAGAGAAACGATAAAGGAGCGGAGTAGTTCTTCCTTGATGCAGGATACGTAGGCGACGTGTCGAGGCGCGAACCCTGATACAGCCTTCCGCTATGTTTGACCAGGCTTGGCCGAAGATGTGGTTTTGCTCACCCTTTGATCCCTTCGAGGGCGGAGGCATCGATGCCGGCGATGGGTCATATGGTGAGGGATTTCCTCTCGTCGCATGTAGCTCCTTGTCGAATACTTTAGTCCCACCTTTGTCGTGGAGTTTCATCCCTTTGGGGGAGTGGGGTCGAAGTCTCCTCTGGGCGGTGTGCCCGTTGTCATCTGAATAAAACGTGTGCACTTCGCGGGCTCGACGTTCTAGCCCGAGCTCAGGCGGGCTGTATAGAGGGAGCGACTTCCTTGATTATTGTGGCGATCGGCGTCTGAAATCTATCAAAGATTCGAGGCATGGGAATGATTTGGTTCGTTAGTTTGAACTGTGCTATTGGCTTTGGCCTGACACCTCGGTATAGTTGGTCGAACCACATGTACTCATGGACACATGTTTTATTTAAAATATGTTAAATGAGGGAGGGGGTTACTAATGCGTTAATACGAGACCGAGGCAAAGTCTCAGCGTCCCTTTACTTGGATGCAAGGGTGTCCTTTAGAAATATTCCCTGGATCCGTCTTTTCCCAGCGATGAGCACTTTCATTCTACACTTTACGGATCTTTGGAAGGTGCCGCCGCCCCTTTACTGTCATGGCAATACGCCGTGGCTTGTCAGCTTCATTTTTCTCGATCTCCTTCCTACCTTGGAGCTGGATTCGAGTCTGACCGCTCTATGATACTTGGTGGAGACCTCTATTGAATAGCATAGTTGTCGTTCTTTTGAGCCAATGACCATGCGCTCCCTGCGGTTCCCGTGCCGGGCCATGGTTCTCCTAAAAGGGTTTTGGTTGAGTAGGTCTGAGACGCCTGGCGTTCCTGGTTTCGCTTATGGTGATCACGATGTTTGGTATAGCAATGCTGAAATCGTACTCAGCTGGGCGGGGTTTCCCTACCAGTCGTGCCTTGTTGAATCTGGTTCTATTGGAGGTTCCTCGAGAGTGCTGTCCTCGGGCTATTTCCCTATTATCGCGAAGTGGGCTGCATCTCGAGTCGTTCCTTCCATTCGCAGCGCATGGATGATACCTCCATCCGTTTGGCATCAGCTTCTTTGTTGGGAGTCTGCTTGGATATACCGAACCCGAGGAGGTTCCCGGACGGTTGTCCACGGCCCCGATTTGGGGCTGGTGCCGGGTGTGGGCATCCAACCAGGCCTCGGCTAGGTATCTGACCAGGCTTCTCTTGAAATGTCCTAGAGTCGTTGGGCATGCTTCGTTTTGGCTTCGGGTGAAGGCCTGTGTTTCCCGATCATCTGAAACCGGGAGCGATCTCATTCGTCCTATCAGGGAATGAGGTGCGGCTTCCCGCGGCATTTTATTTCTTCTTCGTTCGGTCTCAGGTGTATCGGGCTCTCTCGGTACTGCTCTGATGGCACCGGCTTGTTCTTCCGCGGAGGACCACGCTGTTGTGGCAAGCGAGTCCGTGAGGTCAGGTGCCAGGCAGTGGCGTTGCGTCATGGTTTCTTTCAAGAGAGTTTCTTCGAATTTCCTCAACGAGACGGGCTTGAATTCATCATCTTGGAGGTCGCCGCCTCTGAACGAGTATGCGTAAGTGGTGGTACACCCGTAGGGATCCGAGGTCCTGTCATGCCTAGGGAGTTTTGGCGTTCCGGATTTCAGTGAGGCGAGTTGCGGGACTGTTTCCTCGGGAGACGGTTGCTGTAAGAGCTTCCACGAAATTGATTTGATCCTTTCGAAGAGATTCCCTAGCATCCTCACTATGGCGGGGTCAGTTACGGATCCGTCGTTACTTGATCTCTCGGGTGCTGGCTCGACGTAAGGAGATGTTTCTGGCGCTACTGCGTTGGGAGTCTCCGGGCGGCTTTGTAGCCGAGCGATAGCCAACTGTCGTGCCTGCAACATTTAAAAAATAACATGAAGAATAACTTCCTGTTATACCCGGGCCGGGGTTTTTGGGCTTCCTATTGGTCAACACGCTGTATGCTATCATTGGTGTGCGAAGCTTCGTTGACCTGTTGCGTGCCTTGCAAGCCCGCATCTGCTCGAACCGATCCAGATGCGTTATCGGGGTCCTGCGGTATCGCGCCAACCGTTGGAGCATCCATGTTCTCTTTGTGATTTTCGTGGTAGTCGTTCTCGATTTTGCTTACCGAGCTGGATATTAACCTGAAATCAAAAGATCTTGGGCAAGAAAAAGTGTGAAAGATAACGTGCGTTCGTGTGACGAAACTAGCAAGAAAATAATCACTATTATTTTTAGCCCCACGGTGGGCGCCAAACTGTTTACCGTAAAAATGGTAACAACAATTAAATATATAAATGAGACTCTAAAAATACGTGATCTATTCCCGAGCTAGTTGGTAAAGCAGTTAATGCTAAGAACGTGAAATATAATGATGAAAAAGCGAGTTAAAGCGAGGCAGTAGCCAAACCAAAGGGGCCTGTTGCCCGGGTGCAAAGATTGGTCGATGGGACCTCGGGGTCGGCATTCGAGCCGAGCTCGAGCTACTGCGGCCAATCGGTAATGGGATAACAGGCGGAGATATGATTAAGCAAAGCTCTATGTTACCCATATCGAGCAAAATAGTGAAGAACAAATAAGAAAACAATAAATGCTAAGGCGGCCTCAGGCCAGTGAGAATGAACAATTTAGAAGTAAAGAGAGAGAGAGAGATCTATTATTGCATTTGTGGAGAAATAGAGCAACATTAGTCCTTTACAAGGTGAGGCGAATCCCCTTTATATAGGAGGGGAGACACGGCTACAAGCATGTGGAGATTAATTACAAAGTATGGTGATGGGATGGCTTCACATGATGCCTCAGCATAGGCTCAGGATAGGCCGGGCTTATCAGACGTAGCCATGTGCCTAGGGGGCTTCCCCCTCTGTCCTGGCTTCGTTCTTCGTTTCCTTCGAGTCGGGCTTTGACGAGCCCCGAGGTCCAGAACTCGATCACGGCCTCCCGCCCTCTGGGTCCCGGGGCATGCTTCCGAAATGTCTTGATAGCGAGAAATCAAGTCTTCTGCTTTTGCCGCGTACACAAGGCATGGCAAACTGCAAAGACATAGGTCTTGCTAACATACTACATTAAGAAAGAAAAAACTATGTTGTTTGGCCTTTCAGAGAAAAGATGTTACTGTTATTAGCTAATTATTAAAATACTACCAACATGTCAAATACTATCAATATTAGCCCAATTGATGATTTGTATACTTCTCCGTCTCTTTAGGCATCTCTATTGGCCATAAAGTAGTCGGCCATCATCTTTAAAATAAACTGGGCATGGCCGCTTCTTGGTCGTAACGAAAACAAGAGAAAGATTAAAGCATATAGTAACATAAAATATACCCCTTTTAATCAAGAATATTATAATTTTGTACTTGATTCTTTCAAGAACTAAACTATTTAAGAGGAACTGATTGAAGATCCTATTTTTCTAGAATTACGATTCTGATTAAATTTGATTAACGGGAAAGAGAGGAAAATAAAAAATTAAAAAGGCAGCTAACTTATGCTCGTGCTCATATAGATAGACTAGAAAACCATTTAAAAATAGATTTAAATTTATTTCGAGTGGGTGTTGTTAGAATAAATTGAGTACATTTCAAGGAGTTTGAATCTTAATTTTGGAATTATTTGATGGAGATTTGAGGTGATTTGAATTGAAAATTTGAAGTAGAAGATGATATGTGTAAACACTGTGTATCTACCGTGTATTACTTGTGTAATCCATATGTATCAAATTGTTTACCCGTAAAAAAGTACAGTTAAATTTATACGTGCTTATAGATAAGTGAATCGATTTGATCCTAAAGTGATAAATAAATTAGACAAAAATGTAAGACTTAGCCTTGAAATTGAGATAAAAAATCAGATATCTTGGTCCCGAGAGCAGAGCTTCCGGAGGCAGTAAGAACAATGTAAATAGACAATAAAGTAAAATATTATTGAGCTTTTGATAGAATATAGTGTATGTTTGTCAGAAAATTCGTATCCTTTACAATAATGATAGAGCTCATTATGAAAGTACAAGAGGTGGATGAATTGTAGCCTTTTTAAAATTCTAGTCGACTATTCTTTAGACCTAGTCGACTAATACGAAGTATGCCTACACAAAACTGTTTGTACTTCGATTTAAACAAGTGCTAATCACAACAAACAAAAAAGGTGCATAATAAATATGAGAGAAATAAAATAAATGACACCAGAAATTTTATACTGGTTCGGAACCAATGTGGTATCTTAATCTAGTCTCCTTGGGTTGTAAGGAGGTTATCTCTTGAGCTCTTTGTAATTTGGGTCAAGTACAACTTATGTGATTTTCAACGTTCACCACCAATGTTTACAAGGTTGATTTTCACTCTCTCACTAACAACGAGCAATGGTTGGTTTTAACAAGCTCACCAACAATGCAGAAGGTTGATTTTCACTCGCTCACCAACAACGACCCTAACCTCTCAGAACACTGCCTTTCCAATATTTTTCTTTTTCTCTTCTCTCTTTTGTGTGTACAGTAAATCTACTAAAAGCGAATTACAATGCTTGTTAAGAGTAGAATAAAGAGCTTGTAGTTGGGTAGACAATTATATAGAAGGCTGCGTGTCTTTCTTCCTTCACAAAACTCCTTTTTATAGCTTTTTCAACTTGTTCTTGCTATAGCATAACCCTAAGAGAATTTTGAGGATTCATCTAATCTTCTTTGTAGCCGTTACTAATGATTCCTTGATTATTGGCTTCGTCCCTTCTTTCGAAATATTACTGCCAGGTTGTATTTCTCCTTAAGTTAAGAAACCAACTCGTTGTTTGATTCTTTCCTTAACTTCTCCTCTTTATTGTAGTATCATGAATATGGATTCCTTTGGTGTTTGGCCAATGGATTCTCTTTGAATTTGGACAGTCTTTCTTTCCTTTTGAACTTAGTCGTGTACTATGATAGTCCGCTTGTCGTGGCTTGAATTTGGGGTTCTCTTTCTGTAAATATCCCTTTCCTTGTCATGAACTTTGACTGAATTTTTCCATTCTAATATTGAGATGTACTACTTTAATTCTTTTCAGTACACATATTCTATTTTCCTTGTTTTATTGTAAGTAAAATCTTCAGAGAGATTTTCTTTCTTGTACTATGAAGTTGGTCCTTCCTTGACAACTCCGTATGAATCCTGGCGATTGTCGAGTCTTCTTTCAAGTCCGTTGAATTTCTTTCCTTGGTCTTCTATCGGATTATATGGCACAAAAGAATTCTTTGATTGCAATAAAATTGTTCCTTACATCAAGAGAATCATGCATCCTGATATCTTCCAGCTCATTGATAAGTTTTCCATATCTTCTTTCACGTAATGGAATATTGGACCATTTTATATGGATGTGATTTCATACAGAGGCAGACCCAGGATTTTAAGGTAGCAGGTGCACTGTAACAGTACCTTAACAGTGTTTGTAGGCAGATATATATCATAATTTGAAAGTATATACACATATATATCGATAGTTTCTGCCGATCCATATATTATGTTATAAGTACCTTATATTGTGAAGGATTTTTCCTTTTGAAGCATAAGTAATTAAGTGCTCTGTTAATTGTAATAAGGAAAGGTAGTAAGTAATTCTACTTTCTTTCTTTACCCCACGTGAGATACTTTTTCCCACTAAATATTTTCGTTATCATCTTGGGAATATTCGCAACTTCAATCTCCATTATACTTAATGGAGCAACCACATCAACTTCAACCGGTTCTTGGTTAATTTCTGCATTTGATTGAACTTTACTGGATCTTCTCAAATTGTACCCTTGATTTTCTCGGCATAGATATTTTCTTTCCTTCTGCGATTCCGCACGATATTTGTATTTTCATATTTATATTTTCACCAATTTCACCTTGGGGCTGATAAAAGCATCCTCTATAAATAGCATCCGTAGTAAATGATTTCTTCTTCAACTTTATAGTGGATCAAACACTTTTTTCCATATCTTCTCCCATAATTTTATATTTATTTTGATCTTCACCAAATCCTTCTTCCTGTACCAAAAATAATTTTACCATAGTAAATGCCCTTTTATTAAAATTTATATTGGTTTGTTGTCATCAAAGTCGATAAGTAAAATCATGCAGCTAACAATTTCCCTTTTTGATGATGACAAATCATTGTGTACAAAATATAAATAATTGATCATGGACTTAATTGAAACACATTAAAGAGAAGAGTTAGATAAACTGGTTACTTCCCTGAAGTTTTCTCCTTAACGTATGAGTAATGATGCTAGTGTGAACTCTCCCTCACTCTATGCGTTCCTTAGTTATGCTCCCCTATCTTCATGCATCCTGTCTGAGATCTCAAGATTTTTGTACATGTATTTTCTCCCCCTTTTGTCATAATCAAAAGGGTGGAATAAAATATAAATGGCTAGAATTAATAATAAAGCCTACGCTCAAAGCACTGGAGAGTATTTACTTAAATTGACCAAAAGATCTCTAATTTAGAGATACACACGGTTCATTCATACATCTAGTCAAAGTAAAATCAATCGCAAGTACGACAGACACCAAGTAGAGGTTTGACTCAGTTGGAAAACCTTTAGAGTAACCAAATCATTGCTGAGCTCACAAAGCACGAGAAATTTTAGTTCACTTAGGGTGTGTTTGGTATGGAGGAAAATATTTTTCATGGAAAATATTTTCCTAGAAAATATTTTCATGGAAAATGAATGATTTTATCACTTATTTTCTCTTGTTTGGTTGGTGAGTGAAAAATATTTTTCGGAAAATATTTTCTATTGTTTGGTTAGAGAGTAGAAAATATTTTTTTTTAGGAAAATATTTTTTATGCAACTTTCCTCACCCCTCCCCCTCGCCCACCCCTTCCCCAAGTTTCTAAAAATCGATACAATCCAAAGCAACTAATGTGTTGCTTTACTTTTTTACGTAAGAATTGCAAACTTTCGGACCCGTAAATTTTATAATTTCTAAACCCGTAAACTTTCAAACACATAAACCTCTAAACTCATAACTTTGGAACTTGTAAAATTTTGAACCTGTAAAATG
>MU698981.1:0-23919 GCA_026770625.1 Nicotiana glauca | reverse complement strand
GGGTTTGGCGGGGATACCAGGGTAGGTGGTGACGGAAAAAAAAAACTGAAAATTTAAAAAAACAACCATTTTTGGAGAGAGAGGTGGGGTGGGGTTTGGGTGGGGGTGTCGGTTGGGGGATAGGGTGGGAAATGTTGAGAAGTAGTTTTGGAAAATGTTTTCCATTCTCTTGATAAGGAAAACATTTTTCTCCAATTGAAAGAAGATGAATTGATAAGGAAAATATTTTCTAAAATATTTAAGCCAACCAAACATGAAAAAATTGGAAAATATTTTCCGGAAAATATTTTCCTTTCATACCAAACACACTCTTAGGTCAACTAAAAAACAATTTCACATATTCAAAGAAAATTGTTAGACTTATACGAAGAGTGGTATAAAACAATTTTAAATCTATGGAAAATATTTGGGATATAATCGAACCACCAAAATGCTATCAATTAAGGGCTTGAAGTCACACAAATGATGAAAGCATAAGAGTTAAAGATGATCATTTTTACCATGAAAAGATACAAGAACTATCATTATCAATACCAATTTCTTTCCTCAAACGAGGAAATATCTTCTCATGGTGATGTATCCACCTTTAGCTGTAGTTGGGGCTGAAAAGCTTTGCTTTCTTTGAGCAAATAACTTTCCAAAATAAGTGACATAAACTATTTTTGCTTTTGTTTTCAGCCACTTTTATCCTTGTCCAAAGAAGTAGAGGGCACAAAATTGTTTATGATCACTGAATACTTCAAACCAAATCTTTGAATTGCCTGTTTGTGCATTTGGTTTGATTTAGAACAATTTCTTCCTCGGCATGGAGCTTGAAGAAGAACGTTAATTCTCCCTCATGCTCATCTCGAATTCGATCACCTCGCAAAATCTTATAAAATTCTTGGTAAAACTCTATATCAGTACTTCGAAATATAATATCGTCAATACAAATTGTGCAACTTTTAAAAAAATACATGCCTTTCAAAAAAAATCATTTTTGAGAAAAGAAATTAACTCCTCGTATTATACTATTAGAGTTAATCATAGAACTTCTTGGTCACAAGAATCTGTAAGAAAATTCTCAACTCTAGAGACGCTTGAAAAATATTCTTTAGTCGTAAAATCTGTAACGATCCACCCGGTCGTTTTGAGCTCTAGTGCGCCGTTCAACAATTTGAAGCCGTGAGCAGTTTCACTTCAGGTATTGTGACTTGTACGCATGGTCGGAACTGAATTTCGGGAAGTTCGGAGTTAATTTGGAAAGAGAATTCTCATTTTGGAAGCTTTAAGTTGGAAGAACTGACTAAGATTGAATTTTTTAGTAAACGACCTCGGAATCGGGATTCGAAGGTTCCAACAGGTTCGTATGATGATTTCGGACTTGGACGTATGTTCGGATCGGGTTTTGGATGACTCGGGAGCGTTTCGACGCCTATTGTGGGAGTCGACATTTTTGGAAGAATTTCATAAGTTTGGGTTGAGGTGCATTTCAGTGTTATCAATGTCCGTTTGGGATTCCGAGTCTGGAATAGCTCCGTATGGTGATTCTGGTGTTGGGAGCGTGATCAGAAGTGAGTTCGGAGGTCTGTGGGTCATTTTGGAGCCATTTGGCTAAAGATAGAAGTTGGAAGGTTTTTGAGCAGTTTGACCGGAAGTGAACTTTTTGATATGGGGGTCGAATTCCAATTCCGAAAGTTTGAGTAGGTCCCTCTCGTCTAATATGACTTGTGTGCAAAATTTGAGGTCAATCGGATATGATTTGATAGGTTTCGGCATCAAGTGTTGAAGTTTGAATTTCTCAAGCTCATCAAGTTTGATTTGGGGTGTGATTCGTGATTTTACCGTTGTTTGATATGATTTGAGGTCTCGACCAAGTCCGTAATCTGTTTTGGGACTGGTTGGCATGATTGGTTGGGGTCCGGGGTAGTTTTCGGGTGGTTAACGGATCAAATTTGAAAGTTAAAGAAGAAATGATCAGCTTCCTTCTCGTGTAACCGCACCTGCGAGGCTTGGGCCGCAGGTGCGGAGGCGCAGAAGCGGCCTAGGAGGCGCAGAAACGGAACATAACCGCTCAGGTGAAGGGCCGCAGGTGCGGGACATTGACCGCATTTGCGCAAGCGCAGAAGCGAGATGGAAGACCGTAGAAGCAGTTATTGGCGCAGTGCGATGGGGCCTGCGCAGATGCGGACTCACAAAAGCGGCGAGGAGTCCATAGGTGCGGAAGTTGCTGGGCAGAATACATTAAATAGCGAGCTTTGGCCATTTTGCTCATTTTTCTATATTTTGGGGCGATTTTGGAACTTCTTGAGAGGGGCTTCCACCTAGCAACTTGGAGGTAAGTTAATCCTACCTATTATAAGTTAAATACATTGGTTATATGTAGATTTTAACATGAAAATTAGTAAAAAATCTGGGGTTTTAGTGGAAAGACCTAGAAATTGTATCTTTGAATTTTGACCACGATTTTGGATATGGAATTAAGAGAAAATCATGTATTTGAGTTCGTGAGTTCATGGATAAACTTTATCTTCGAGAAATTTCGGAATTCGGGCATGTGGGCCCGAAGGCAATTTTTGTCAACTTTTCGATCGGCGTTAGAAATTATTATAAATTGAATTTGTAATGAGTAATTGAACATATATTAATGGATTTGCATAATTATTGGCTAGTTTTGGAACATTTAGCATTGATTCAAGTCTTCAGAAAAGCATGTAATGCCCGTTATGGATCTTCGGAGCGAGGTGAGTCTCCTTTCTAACCTTGTAAGAAGGAATTGTCCCCATAGGTGAAATAATTGATTATGTGCTTCTATGTATGTGGGCTACGTATGCACGAGGAGACGAGAGTCCATGCGTAGCTACTATTGTACTTAAGTCCGGGTAGTTTAGGACCCAAAAGCATGCTATACCTGAACTATTTATAATCTATTTGACAACTTAAATTGTTTAAATCATATTGAATTAGTAAATAAATTTCTAAAAAAATTAAACATCATTTTCTTAAAACGTTAAAAGGTAATTGACTTTTCTTTTGATAAATGTTCACCCATAAATTCTTAATTTGCTGTTTGAATGTGTGTATCTATGTGTGCCCGCATCGCATGTATGATTCGCGACTGGGGTGCTTATTTATTTATGTTGACCGCATTGCATGTATGATTCACGAGCGGAGTAATAGATGCATCTATGGTTCGTGCCGTTCGACCCTCGGCAGTGCACATTTTACATTTAGGTTTGATCGGGCCGACGACCTCGGCATGATATGCACATGCTTGTATTGCTTGCCTGGGATTTTTAGATATTGATAATTTGCCTTTCGTGGCCTGAGATAAATTGATAAAGATGATGAAAAATAAATCTTTAGAAATCCATTATTATTTGAGAAGTTGTTTACCTTCTTTCAAGATTTTTGAGTTTATAATTGCTTAATAAATTCCCTGATTCCCTCACATTTTCAATACATTATTTTGAATTACTAGTAAGTGTCGAAGTCGACCTCTCGTCTCTACTTCTTCGAGATTAGACGAGATACTCACTGGGTACACGTTATTTTCGTACTCATACTACACTTGCTGTGTATTTTTATTGCACAGATTCATGTGTGGCTAGTGGCTTAGTGACATAGCAGCATGATTGATATGGAGACTTAGGTGAGTTGCATTTGTCGAGGCGACCCGCAGCCAGCAGAGTCCCCTTTAGAGTATTGTGTTGTACTTTCATTTATGTCCACTTTGTGTTCCAGACAATTATTGTGGTTTATTTTATTCTTAGTAAATGCTCATGCACTTGTGACACTGGGTTCTGGGATGATTATGGGATTGTTCAGTTTTAGATTGTAAATATTTTTTAATGATCCTGAAAAGGTTATCTATATTTATTTAAATTAAAGGTAAATCATAGTTTTCAAATTGTCAAAACGAGAATAAAATTAAGTATGTATGGTTGGCTTGCCTGACAGCGGTGTTCGGCGCCACCACGATCCTTAGTGGATTTTGGGTCGTGACAAAATTATTTAATGCTCTTTTTACAAGCATTTTAAAGTAGTTAAAAATCTTTATAAGATTTACATAAAGAATAATATTTTAACTAAAATCTTGATGAAGAAACAAACCTTCTTATTTGTTGCGAAACTTTGGGCCATAAGTTTACCCTTAGTTTTCACAACTTTACCAATCTCATCAAGCTTCTTGCTAGATATCCATGATTGCAGCTCCTAAGCTTGATAGTAGATTTTCATACTTTTGATTCTTTCAGGTTCGTTAAGCAAATCTTGCATTGTTAGAATCATTCATTCATCATTTAATGCTTCTTTATGACTATATAGTTCAATTAGTATGGATGTATCACTATAAGTTTATTTCTAGCTATCCGCTGTAAGTTCTCCATCCAAAACAATTGCAACTAAAGGCGTTAAGATAACCATTAATTAGTTTTTCTTCCTTCCCATAGCTTAAACAAAATTTTATTTAAGATAAGATCTAGTGAAGAAATATTGAAGTACAAAGAAGCCAATGATAACGATTTAATAATTTATGCAAAAGTGATGCTTTCTTTTCAACTCTATATTCAATCCAGGTGCCAAACTAAATATGTGAGAAATCATGTATAACGCAAAAAAAAAAAAAAAAAAAAAAATTGAACAGATACTATCACATCTATGATCATTTCAAATGCATCGTTTTCTTATTAAGGAATATAACTTAAGCAAAAGTATGGATAAACTTCAATAGAAATATATACATGTACCTTCTAAACTTTTAAGTCTTAGGAATGGTCGAGTATCTCCACATGTGCATAAGTTATAGGCCTCAAGGTTAATCAACTTTATTGAATTTGAAAGAAGTATTGATACTCTCACCAAAAGAATGAATATCAGAAGTAAATCTCTTATTAAAAAAACATCTTAAGCTCATAACGACATGAAAGGAATGCATCCATGCTTGCTTATCTTAATGCTTATACGAATGACATGGCTCATGCAAGATATAAATTCTTGTTATTCAAAATCTCTAAGTCAAGGATAAGATTAACATCAAATAGAATAGTAGTATGATGAAGCTAGTCGACTCAAGAAATATGTAGTTATATATACCAATGCTTAACCAAAGAAATATTTTACTAGCTATGTATCACCTTAGAAAGCATCTGAAGGAACTTGAATAACCTTTAGTGATACCAATTGCTTAAGCTTTATCTTCACTTGTAATAGTTCCTTCATCCTATATAGGATATGTATGAACTTTGAAGCATCTTTAAGAATATGCCTTGACCAGCCATTATGCAGATATCATTGACTCATTTTTATGGTTGGACTCAAAATTCCTGTAAAATAAGTTAATCTGTTTTCGGTACCCAAACTTTTTTGGGTCCTTCATGGTTAGTAGCTAGTGTAATTTGAGATGCATGTATCTGTTTAGGTCTCCAATATATTTTGATCTAATATAACTTTTGGCATAATTGCATGGAAATACTTTATATCCATAAATCGCCACAATATTGGCATATAATATTTGAAGAAGAGTGTTTACCTGTAGATACCTTATTAGTCCACTTGAATCTTCCCTTAGTCAACTTGTTGGAAATAGACCGTCTACCAGTAAATTCATTTTCAGTTGACTTATAGCTGATAAAATTTGAAGTCGCATTTGATCGATCAAAATATCGACTGGAGCATTTGTGACAACTGGTTATTTGTTTGTGAAGCTCAGAATTCTCTTCTTAAAGTAAGTTGTTCTTCACTAGATTTTCTTTAAGCTGAATATCCCAGTCTTTCTTTTCATTTCTCAACTTGTTATATTCTTCAAATTAGATCTCCCAATCTTTTTTCTTATATATCAACTTGTTATATTTTTCATCTTGGATCTCACAATTCTTCTTCTCTTTCCTCAACTTATTATATTCATTAAGAACTTTCTCAAGGTCATTAGAACCAATTCAATATTTTCCTGCAATTCATTACATTTATCGCAATACAAATAGGAGTAGGACATACCTTGTCAATTTCTCCTATTTCCATGAAACATAGGTTCTAATTTTTTTCGTGATTGTTTTCTTCTTCACATTCATTTTCGTCGCTCCAAGATTTGTGATTCTTTTTTTTGAGATCACAATCAGAATGGCATTAAAGCACACATTGTCAGTTTCTCCTTTTTCCTTGAGACATATGTTTGTCATTTCTTCTCGATCATCCTCGTCACCCCAAGTTGAGATTCTACGATTCTTCTTCTTGAGGTTAGGACATTTTATTTTCATATGTCCAGGTTTACCACATTTGTAGCAGCATACATTTTCTTGTTATTGAACCTCATTCTTGTGATTCTTTTAATGATTCTGGATAGATTGAGATTTTCTATTCTGCTTCTTTCTACTCTTATTTTTTCTCATCCTGGGTCTCACGACCAAGTCTTCTCGATCTTCACCATTTTTAGATTCTTCAAGAGTTGACTTGGATGCAATTTTCTCAACTTTGTTGGTGCCCCCGTGGATATTTTTCAATCCGTCTCATATAGATTTAGCAGTCTCACAAGTGGATATTTTCTTATATTCTTCTTCACTAAATTCACAATAGAGCATGTTGATTGCTCTAGCATTTGTTTGTATAATATCCAACTGTTCTTTTGTGTAGTCAAATATGATGACCTTTTTACAAACTTATTTCCATTACTATTTTCAGAATAGGCGTGGTCCACTCTGATAACTAGCCAGACTCGATAATCTATTGATTGAACATAAACCTTCATTATTTCTTTTCAATGGCTATAGTATTTATTATTGAAGTACGTTGGCCTTGTTGTTGAGTATCCCTCGTGAAATACGGTTCCGATAATTTGATGACCTACCATAGATCTTTTATCACTTTCTATTAAGAAAAAAATAAAGATGTGAGACCTGCTCTAATAACAATTAAAAGTACAAGGAAGGTGTGAATTATAGCCTTTTTAAAATTTTAGTCGACTACTCTTTAGACCTAGTCGACTAATACGAAGACAATGTACAAAACCGTTAGTACTTCGATTTAAACAAGTGCTAATCACAACAAACCAGAAAGGTGTATAATAAAATGTGAGATCAATAAAAAAAATGACACTAGAAATTTTATACTGGTTCGGAACCAATGTGGTATCCTAATCCAGTCTCCTTCGGTTGCAAGGAGGTTATCTTGATCTCTTTGTAATTTGGATAACGTACAAATTATGTGATTTTTAATGTTCACCACCAACGTTTACAAGGTTGTTTTTCACTCTCTCACTAACAACAAACAATGGTTGATTTAACACGCTCACCAACAATGCAGAAGGTTGATTTTCACTCGCTCACCAATAACGACCCTTTGGTTTTCACTCGTCACTAAAGAAACAAACAATGGCACAACCTCTCAGAACACTACCTTTCCAATATTTTTCTTTTTCTATTCTCTCTTTTGTGTATACAGTAAATCTACTAAAAGTGAATTACAATGCTTGTTAAGAGTAGAATAAAGAGCTTGCAGTTGGGTAGACAATTATATAGATGGCTGCGTGTCTTCCTTCCTTCACAAAACTCCTTTTTATAACTTTTTCAACTTGTTCTTGCTATAGCATAACTCTAAGAGAATTTTGAGGATTCATATAATCTTCTTTGTAGCCGTTACTGATGATTCCTTGATTATTGGCTTCGTCCCTTCTTTCTAAATATTACTGCCAGGATGTATTTCTCCTTAAGTTAAGAAACCAACTTCTTGTCTGATTCTTTCCTTAATTTCTCCTCTTTATTGTAGTATCTTGAATATGGATTCCTTTGGTGTTTGGCCGATGGATTTTCTTTGAATTTGGACAGTCTTTTCTTTCCTTTTGAACTCTGTCGTGCACTTTGATAGTTCCTTCCTTGACAACTCTGTATGAATCTGGGCGATTGTCGAGTCTTCTTTCAAGTTCGTTGAATTTCTTTCCTTGGTTTTCTACCGGATTATATGGCACGAAATAATTCTTTGATTGCAACAAAATTGTTCCTTAAATTAAGAGAAACATGCATCCCGATATCTTCCTCATTTGATAAGTTTTCCTTATATTCTTTCACATAATGGAATATTTTAACACTTTATATGGATGTGATTCCATATATTATGTCATTCGTTATATTATGAAGGATTTTTTTTTTCTTTTGAAGCATAAGTAATTAAGTGCTCCGTTGATTGTAATAAGGAAAGATAGTACGTAATTCCACTTTCTTTCTTTATCCCACGTGCGATACTTTTTCCCACTAAATATTTTCTTTATCATCTGGTGAATATTCGCAACTTCAATCTTCATTACACTTAAGGGAGAAAACCCAACAACTTCAACCGGTTCTTGGTTGATTTCTCCATTTGATTGAACATTACTGGATCTTCTTAAAACGTATCCTTGAGTTTCTCGGCATAGACATTTTATTTCCTTCTCTGATTCCACACGATATTCGTATTTTCGTATTTGTATTTTCAGCAATTCCACCTTGGGCTGATAATAGCATCCTCCATAAATACAGTCCACAGTAAATGATTTCTTCTTCAACTTTATAGTAAATCAAACACTTTTCTTCCATATCTTTTCCCATAATTCCGTATTTATTTTGATCTTCACCAAATCCTTTTTCCTATACCAAAAATAGTTTTACCACAAGTAAATGTCTTTTTTGTTAAAACTTGTATTGGTTTGTTATCATCAAAATCAATAAGTGAAACCTTGCGGCTAACACATAGTTTATAGCTGCACCTAGGGAACAAGGTCCCAGGATCAAGCCCCTCTTAAATGACAATTATAAGGGCCATTAAAAAATGTGTAATGCTAGGCAGTGAATGTCATATTCTATGTAGCAGACCATGCACTTAATGCTATACAATATTTTTTATTGACTGCTACCGTGTGGCAGGCATTAATTTCGCAATTATGAATATCATTCTCTCCGGTAAAAAGCGAGATCATTAACTTCGCTCCCAACTGTCTTTTGTCTTCGGCTTCACGTGTCGCTTTCCCATACAATCATTAAATATGAACAATTTTATCCTATACAGATAGTCTCCCTGCTTTCTGCTGTCGTAACTTTATGTGACCGGGAAGTTGGTGGAGATACCTTTTTTGGAAGAAAATTCTCTGACCCTCTCTGAAAAGTTTTTTGACGGTTGATTAGACACAAGTCTCTCCGCATTTAATTCCCCAAACACGCATTATCTCACGATTTAGCACCACTTTTGCCGGTTATCGAGGTAATTTTGGCCACGATTTTAGCCACATATTCCTTTACTTAAACGTATCAAACTTCTCCATTTACACTTCATAACTATCCAACTCCTCGAACTCTCTTTGTTTAATTCATACTTGTTTTCAACTTTTCCAAATCTTCTTCTTTAGTAAAAATCATTTTTTTCTCTTCTGACAACAATAGCCTCTTCTTCCAGAAATTCTAGTTCCTCAAAGAATAAAGGTAAAACTGATGACGCTGCTCCTCCTATGGTGAGCACTATCATCCCAAAATGTCTTGTCACAACTAAGGACTTCAAATAGAAGTACCCTACCGCAAATCCTCGCACGTTGGCTATTGGAGTTGTGAGCACGTGATTTTTGCCCCTATAAATTCAAGAAAAATAAATTTTTCCCATTATTTGCAATTTCGTAGAGTATGTAGCATTTTGTTAATTGTTTGTATTTTTCTGTGCATGTTTAATTTAATTTAATTTATAAAAATACAAAAATGCATTAAATTTATATTTAGGATTTAATTCTACATTTTTAGGTTAATTAGCGATTTAGTTGTCTTATAAAAATGATTAAAATCACAAAAATGACTCATTTGTTTTAACTTTTTAACTTTAAAATGTGTAGTTTCTTTTAATTTGGGATTAATTAATTGTTGTAAATATTATGATTAGTAAATTAGTTTAATTTGGGAAATTAATTTAGTTTAAGAGTTAATTTAAGATTTAAATTAATTTTAAAAAAAGAGAAAAGAAAACAATTGAAATTAAAAGGAAAAGAATTAAGAGGGTTGTTTTTGGGCCAAATTGTAACAGCCCAAATTGATTTCCCAAAGACCCGTTCAGGCCGGCCCACACTCCATCCCAATACCCGGTCCAAAATCCCCAAATCTAAACGACGCCGTTCCACCCCCTCCCATTTCAACCGTTGATTTCATTCGATCCCACGGATCGGAACTCGACCCCCCCGGCATTTAACTGTCCGAAGCCAATGCCCCCCCCAGTCCAAACCTCTCTTTACCCCTATCATCGTCTCTAACCTCAGGAACCCCAGAGATGTCGCCCTAAGACCCTCCGCCGGCGGCGACGCCTTACACCACTCCAATCCACCCGAAAATAACACCCCAAAACCCTCTCCGTCCCCTCATTCCAAATCTCCACTCCATTTTTCTAGAATACCCTTCAAAGCCATCCGATTTCAGATCTGAACCCAAGACCTAAAAACCCTAAAATCCCCAAATCTACCCAAGCTTACACCATTCAACCCCTCACCTCTTTCCCGCTCCAAATATGTTCTTGTTTCCTATCGAATCAGCCCGTCAATATTGAAGCAGGGGTCTGGAAAGCCCTAGGTTTTGCCCTTTGTTCTTTTTTGGGTCAGCAAGGTCGAGTGAACCCAAACCACTATTAATTATTTGTCCTATGTTAAGGACAATCGATTAATGACAGTCAAATGTTCATTTTCTTCTGCAAAGAGGCTATTCGAGTTCATACGGGGGTTCTGCCTGAAGCAGGTTTGGGGTAATTTTCTTTTACTTTGTGTCGATTGGTTTCCCTATGATCTTCTCCTCTTTTTCTTCTAGTTTCTTTCTTCATAAGTTTTGGTTCTTGTCTGATTGCATGACTTAGTTTTCTGGCTTTAGGTTAGTTAGATAGTTTATATTCCCAATTGTTAATAATAATAATCGATTTCATAGAGGGTTCATTTAATTTGGTTTCAATTCATGATTTATTAGGTTTTCACTCTTTCTGCTCTTTTAGTTCATGCTGGTCAATCGATAGTTTCAGGTTTCAGTTTATGTTTGTTAATTAATTCTGGAGTTGAAGCATTAATTATAGTCAATGAGTTCATCGTTTGCATTAATTCTTGTTCCCATGGTATTTTCTAAGTTTATACTTATATAAGAAGGGTCTAGGTTTAATTGAAGGTTCAATTGCATTTGTTGTGGTTTATTCGAGTATGTTCTGAAAGTAAGTAGTTTTCTAGCATTTCTGAAAGTTCCATCTAGGGTTCTTGTAGCAGACTAAGGTCTTCATGAATTAATATGATCCACCAGTTGTTAGATGCATTCCTAATTTTGAAGTTTATTTTTTTTTCAATCCATCTGAATGTATTAGCTCGTTTGTTTTTTGTTTGTTATGTTTGTAAGTATTTAGAACTTTATGAGGTAATTTAATAATTACGAACTTTAGTCTTCAGACAGAAGATAATATATGAAGAACTAGGGCTTCATACAGTGCGCTTCCCACCTCCTATGTACCACTTCATATATAAATCTAAAGAACTAGGGCTTGAGTTTTGAAATGAAAATTTGGGATTTAAGGGAGCATTTGAACTCCGATTTTGGTAAATTTTATATGTACAGACTCGTGGCGAGACGAGGATTCCTGTGACATGAATTTCATAATTTTTCGAGAAGTGGTCCCGGGGCTCGGGTTTTGCCAACTTCGTGATTTTTGATTTTTTTCAAGTTCTTTCGATTGGGTTATGTTCCATTAGCCTATTGTAACGTATTCCTTGTGGTTTTGATCAGATTCGGCACGTGAGGAGGTTGATTCGAGAGGAAAAGACATAACGGACTAGACTTGTGGCCGCCTTGAGGTGATTAATAGATGTAGATGATGACCTGAGGGTTTGAAACCCCGGTATATCACACTGTGACGCTATATTGAGGCGAGACACATATTCTATGATGAGTGCGGGGTCGTTTGAGACTGGGACTATGGCTTAGTCCATCCTGAGTGCTGTTTACACTGTGTTTGTGACTAGAGATTGATTGGTAAATATCCTACTTGGATTTATTGATATATTTGGGCTGTGTGCCGATTAATTGAATCCTTAGGGATTGTTATCACTGCTTCCATGATACTTTGCATGATATATGATTTCAGTCCTGAGTTAAGCACTGTTTCGAAATGTTTAGTCATACTTCTAAGGTTTTAAAAACTTAAACTATATTTCCTAATGTTTGGAACTGAGAATTTATAACTTGACTTTGCCCGTATGGCTCATATTCTGGACTGAGTGCGGATCGGGCTGCACGCCGCAGCGATGCTACGTTGATATTGCGCTTGGGCTGTAGGAGCCCCTCCGGAGTCTGAACCCCCACAGTGAGCGCGGGTACCCAAATGGATCGGGCTGCGCGTCGCAGCGGTCATTGTGCATTGCATTGCATTCATCCATTGATATTTGACTGTCATTGTTTTGTTGCCATTTTCACCATTAATTGTTCTAAACTGTTGTCTGTATCTTTACATTGTAGTATTTCGTGTATTCTCATCCTCAGTCATTATATATGCTTATTACTCACTGAGTTGGAAGTACTCACTTTACTCCTTGCACCATGTGTGCATATTCAGGTGTTCCGGGAGCATAGTCGAGCTGTTTGTTGTTTCCCATAGATTCAAGAGTTGTCGAGGTAGCTGCCTGACATCCGCAGGACCCGACTTTTCCCCTACCCCTTTTATCTTTTCGTATTCTAGACTTCTGTACTGTTGTGGATTTACTACTCTGTTTTATTTTGAGGCTCTAAACTCGTGACCCCAGGTCTTTGGGAGATATTAGATATGACCTTGTTCCGTACGGTTTCTAATTAAATTTTCCGGTTGGAAGACTTATTAAACTGTAATTTAATACTGTTAATCGGTAATGGATTATGTGATTGGGTTGTGAGTGTTAATTGGTAGGGCTTGCCTAGCAATTGTTGTTGGGCGCCATCACGACCGGGATTGGGGTCGTGACAAAATGTCTCCTTCACGGAGAAATTAATATCATAATAAATTATCACGGTCAAAATCATTATAAGCAAAATTATTTCTTGCTTTAATTTTTCCTTTAATAAATTTTATAAGGCATGACAGAATAATGTTTAGCGTACCACATATACGCGACCAATAACATATTCATGTAACCATACAATTATATTTATTCTCTTTATTTCACCCAAGCCTCCCTTAGAGGTGAGTTGTGTGGTATTCATCCAATCATGCATTGCATATCTTTATTCATTACTTTTATCACATATTTCCACATTTATCTTTAGGAATAGGTCTGCATTCTCAATGCTTATCACAAGTCACATTCTCTTTAACTAATGGATCATAATCAATGGCTTGCTTTATTATTTTTCATACCAATTTAATGGTAAACATTGCCTTCGTATTTTGAAGGACTAGTTTGAGAACCCTTATTGTTCTCCTTTTATAATCATAGTGATGATTATTATTATTTTGATCTTTGGAACGCTCACATTCATTGTTCAACCATTTGTCTTCATTCAGACTTATTATGCGCAGCTACCACATTCACTTCAAGAATGGAGCAAATCAAGCGAGACAATCTTCATGCCTTTAATGAAAAATATATTATTTTATTTTAGTCATTTTTATATCACTAATATGGTGCGTTGAGACTCAAACCCAATGCTTTATTCATATAAAGGCATGTTAGGCCGTAATGAGTTGGGACACAAACCCATGTGACGACCCGACCTGTCGTCACATGAGTTACCGCCCCGTTTCCCCCTTATTGTGTTGCTTCATGTCTCAATATTAGTATTAGAGTCGATCGGGTGTAATTGAATTGATTTTGATTGAAAATAAAGTACATAGCCTCTTAGAAGGAAGCATGTTTTAGAAACGTCAACCAGAAGTTGACTATGTGGTTAGAGGGCTCGGATGTGAATTCCGGTGATTCGGTTAGCTTCGGGGGATGATTTGTGACTTAGGAGTGTGATCAGAATTGAATTTGGAGGTCCGGTGTAGAATTAGGCTTGAAGTGGCGAAGTTTGAATTTTGGCGAATTCTGGTTGATAGGTGAGATTTTGATCCGAGGGTCGGAATGGAATTCTGAGAGTTGCAGTAGCTTCATTAGGTGATTTTGGATATCTTTGCAAATTTTCAGGCCATTCGGACGTTGTTTAGTCGGGTTTTTGGTTGAATGCGCATTTCGGAAGTTTTGATGAAAACTAGGCTTGAATCCGATGTAATTTATTGGTTATAGCATTGTTTGACGTGTTTTGAGGATTGGAACTAGTTTGTATAAGGTCGTTGGAGGTGTTGGTGCTTTTGATTGAGGCCCCGGGGGCCTCGGGGTGATTTGGGAAGGTTAAACGAGAATTTTGAAGTTTGGCGACATGTCTGTGTTTGAGGCTCCTGGTATTTCCGCATTTGCGGAAAAAGGACAGCAGGAGCGGTTCCGCAGATGCGGCTGGTCGATCGCAAAAGCGGTCTAGGTGAGGGGCTGGCCTATCCGCAAAAGCGAAAGAGTTCCGCAAAAGCGGACACCACAGAAGCGGTGAGTGACCGCAGAAGCGGTCCTGGGTTTTATGTTGAGACCGCAGAAGCGGTCAAGTGGATCGCAGAGGCGGCTACCGCAAAAGCGGTTTAAGACCACAGAAGCGGTCATAGTGGGTTTAAGTGAAACCAAAAAAGCGGTCTAAAGGCCGCAGAAGCGGTAGCGGGACCGCAGAAGCGAAAATCGCAGAAGGGTTTAATGAATCAGTGTATTCGAATTTCAAAAGTGAGAAAATATTTTGGACTACGGACTTAGGCGATTTTTGGGCGATTTTGAAGAGGATTCGAAGGAGATTCATCAGGTATGGATATTTGGACTCGGATTATGTTATTATGGTGTAAAAACATGATTTAATCACTGAAAATTCAAGGAATTAAAGGGTAAAAATGGAGGTTAGGGCTTGAAGCCTATGGGAGTCTAAAGTGACGATTTGAGGGGCCAAACGGTCTTTGATTCTTGTGTATTTTATATGTACGGACTCGTGGTGAGACAAGGATTCTGGAAATGTGAATTTTGTAATTTTTTGAGAAGTGGGCCCGGGGCTCGGGTTTTGCCAACTTCGTGGTTTTTGTTGTTTTTTGAGTCTTTTCGATTGGGTTATGGTTTATTGGCCTATTGTGATGTATCTCTTATAGTTTTGATCAGATTCTATGCACGAGGAGGTAGATACGGGAGGGAAAGGCTTGGCGAGCTAGATTATCGGCCGGCTAGAGGTGAGCAATACTTGTGAATGATATTCTGATGGTTTAAAACCCCGGATTTGGACATCTTAGTGTTGTATTGAGGTGACTTGCACGCTGGACCTGAGTGTGGGGTAGAGCACCGTTGGGGATCGTGACTTGGTTCGTCCCGGTTTTTGGTTTTTACCGCGTATTTGCAAATGATTTGTTGTTATCATTATGACTTGGGCTCATTTCCATACTTGGGGCTTATTGCCGATTGTTTGAACTCTTTACGAACTATCATCACTGTTTCTTTCACTATTTGAAATATTATTTGAACTTAGTCCGTGTGATTTACACGGTTTTATGAACTCTGCTATATTTTACTCAAACTTGGAGTTTTTAACTGATATTTGAACTATTGTTTGAGCTGAGTATTATTGTGTTACTGATGCCCGAGAGGCTTTTTGACTATTTTGGACTGATTGAGGCCGAGGGCCATATGTGAGGGCATGAAGAGTGATATGTGAGGAGGCTTTCAGGCCTCGAGTTTTCTGTGAGGAGGCTTTCAGGCCTCGTGTTGATATTATTCAGGCTTTCAGGCCTTATTGATAGAGCTTGGGCTGAAGGAGGCCCTCCGGAGTCTGCACACCCACTGTGAGCGCGGGGTACCCCCTTTGAAATAAATAGTGGTAACAATGACACTGTTATATGTATTTCGGTCAGGTAACAATGACTGACCAGTCAGGTAACAATGACTGACTAGTGGTGACAATGACACTGAAACATACTTTGGTCAGGTAACAATGGCTGACCGATCAGGTAACAATGGCTCACCTTGCTTGTGTATTCTTGTTTAATTGATTCCTTTAAAGAGAATGTTTTTGCTATGTTTTCATGGATTCTACTGTTTATTTGGTTTACTGCTTAAGATAGCATTAATTGTGCCCTTTTGGGATTTTATACTTTCAGTGTTATTCATTTTTATTACCACTGAGTTGGAAGTACTCACTTTACTCCCTGCACCATGTGTGCAGATCCAGGTCCTTCTTCTCAGGCAGAGTGATTCTAATTGATTCAGAGATTCCTTCCGGGAGTATTCGAGGTAGCTGCACGGCGTTCGTAGCCGAGGATTCTCCCCTCTATATTTATCCTTTATTTTCGCATTATCAGTGTTAGACGGACTTGTAGTAGGATATTATTATGTCATTAAAGGCTCAGGGTCGTGACACCGGGTCCTAGTTGGGCTGTTTCGGTATTTTGCCAGATTTTTCGTATTTTTATCAGTATTTCAGACTTTGACTTAAATAGCTTTATCTTTACTTGTTTAGATAATTGGGGAAATTGTTATGAATGGTCGGGCTTGCCTAGTAGTGTGCTGGGCGCCATCACGACCGGGTTGGGGTCGTGACAAGTTGGTATCAGAGCCTAGGTTACTTGGTCTCGCGAATCATGAGCCAATTTAGTAGGGTCTCGTGGATCGGTACGGAGACGTCTGTATTTATCCTCAAGAGGCTACAGAACCTTTAGGAAAACTTCAAATTCTTGAAATTCTTGTCGTGCGACTTTGTTGTTCCGAGAACTAAACTTCTGTATTCTATTCTCTCGCAGATGGCGAGAACTCGTGCTACCGGACGTGGCGGACGACCACCATTGCCACCTGCTAGAGGCCGTGGACGCGGCCGTGGTCGTGGTCAGGGTAGAGCAGCTGGGGCAGTGCCAGTTGACCCACCAGTTTCCCCCATTCAGGATCAGCCTCCAGTTGCAGAGGTTCCAGCAGCACCTGCTCAGGCACCAACGGTGCCTATTGTGATTCCGGGTCTTCAGGAGGCCCTAGCTCAGATTTTATTGGTTTGCACCGGCCTGGCTCAGGCAGTCTCGGCCACTACTGCCGTAGCTACATCTCAGACCGGGGGTGGTCATCAAACCCCCGCAGCTCGCACTCCTGAGCAGGTAGTGCAGGGTTTATAGACGCCAGAGGCCCCACTAGTCCAGTCAGTTGCCCCAGTCCAGCCAGTGGCTCCAGTTCAGCCGGTTGCCCCGGTTCAGGGTGATGGGATTTCAGTGATGCCAGATGACGAGCAACATCGTTTGGAGAGGTTCAGCAGGCTTTCACCTCTGATATTCAGTGGTATTCCGGGCGAGGATGCCCAGGGTTTTCTCGACAAGTGTCGACGTATGCTTCGGACAACAGAGATCTTAGAGTCGAGCGGGGTATCATTCACTACCTTTCAGTTCTCAGGAGCAGCCTTTACTTGGTGGGAGGCATATGAGCGGCGTAGGCCGACGGGTGCAGCACCATTGACATGGCAGGAGTTCTCCACTATTTTTCTGGAGAAGTGGGTACCACGATCGCAGAGAGAGGAGCTGCGTAGGTAGTTTGAGTGGATTCGTCAGGGAGATATGTCTGTGACGGAGTATGAGGTGAGATTCTCAGAGTTAGCTCGTTATGCTCCATGGATGGTTCCGACTGATCAGGAGTGGATCAGGCAATTTGTGGACGAACTTATTTATCCCATCCGTATTTTGATGATTCGAGAGAGGGTCCTGAGTCATACCTTTGAGGATGCAGTGGATATTGCTCGTGACATTGAGACAGATCGTCATCGGGAGCGCGAGGAGAGGGAGGCCAGGAGGCCTCGAGGGTCAGGTAGCTTCAGTGGTGCTCAGTCTAAAGGCCAGGGTCAGCAGAGCAGAGGCCGATCTTTCAGGCCTCCACAGCCAGCTCGTTCAGAGTACCGTGATTCATCTTCTGGTCGGGGTTATTAGGGCTCTCAGCAGAGTCAGCCGTCTCTTAGTGCACTTCCAGCACAAAGTTCGTCTCGTGCCCCGTCTGTCCAGGGTTCCTCCAGATCGAGTGCGTCAACCAGTCATTCTGATGCGCGGGTGTGAGCACGTAATTTTTGCCTTAAGCAAATTATTCCTAAAAAATCCAAATAAAATGATTTTAATTTTATTGATATTTGTGGAATTTTTGTGTTAATTAGTTGCATAATAATTCATAAAAATATACAAAAATATGCATATGCATTAGGATTTTAATTTTTACAATTTTGGTATTAGCACATTTTGAGAACAAATTAAAGAAAAATAAAAAATAGCATTTTTTATGTTTTAATTGAAAATTATCATAAAATAGATATTAATTAGTCAAATCAGAAAATAAATACAAAAATACAAAATAAAAATAAAATACAAAAATACAAAAGAAAAGAAAACACAAAAGAGAAGAAAATACCAAAAATACAAAAGAAAATAAAATATATACAAAAATACAATACAAGAGGTATAATACAAAATTGGGCCATTTAGACTAATTACTAGCCCAAAAACAAGTATAATATACCCGCCCAGGCCCAAAGAAATGAGTGCCCGGTCTGCATATGAATGTAAACGACCCCGTTTCAGTACAAAGAGATCTGGACCGTTGAAATACCTGATCCAACAGTCATGTAACACAGGCCCTTAATAAATAAAATGACGTCGCTTCATGGGATTCAATCATGGCCATTGATCTTTTATGATCTAACGGATGAGGTTAGTCTTTCATTTAACTAGACGGTGTCGTTTAAGGTTTCGTGTGATCTGAGCCGTTAGTTTGGTTTAATCCAACGACCTGAGTTTGTTATAGGTCTTTTAATATATCAAACGTTACCCCCCCCCCCCTTTTCTCATTTCATTCTTTTTCTTCCCCATTAGCAAACCCTAGCCGCCTCTAAATAATCTCCAGAACCCCGACGGAACCCTACCGGCGGGAGACGCCATTTATGCCAATCGCTCCCTCCTTAACACCATCTGACCGCCTCAGCCTCCTCTTCCCACCCCTCTACTTCCTTTTCCTCAAATAAGTCTAGATCCTTTCGAATATTCAATTTAGTGTTCGCCGGAACCCTACTCCACTGAGATCACTCCGAAATCACCCTGTAATATCCTCTTGACATCCTTAACCCCATTCTGAAGCCCTCAAGTCTCAAAAATCACTGGAAATCCCAAAACATTAAATAAAGGTCTGCCGGAGACCCAAAAATTCAAGAAGACGATATTCAAGCCATTGAAGTTCTGGAAAAAATCTTTTCAACTAAAAAAAAAAGAGAAGAAGAAAGAAAGAAAAGGAAGAAGGAAAGAAAAGAATAAAAGTCCGAAAAGCTAAGTTTTTCTCTTATCTTTTTTATCTTTTCTTCTTGTTTTTTCTGTTTCTTAGTTTATATATTATTTGCATGTGTTTTGTTTTCTTGATGATATAGTATTTTGATTATTATTTTTTAATCTTTGTTTATTTGAAATAGAAACTGATAATGTTTGATACTGTTAGATTTGATATTAATTAGAAATTAGGGTTTAATAGAGTTAAATATTAGATTTTTGATTGGTTTCTAGAATATTTCGATTTTGATTATCATGAGTTCTTAAAATTCTGAAATTGATTAGAAATAATTTTGTTTTGATATTAGTTTGTTATTAGAATTAAATTATTAGTTTAGTTTAATTCGATTGGTTATAGCTGTTTCTGAAATTAATCAAGTTTAATGGGGGGTAAAAGAGTAAAAAGCAGTAGGATTATTTGGTAAATATGACTTGGGTTCAGGGGTAATTCAGGGTATAACAAATGGTTTAAAGGTAATAAATCTTAGGAGATAGGGGTAGTATGGGCAATATAAAAGGGCAATTCAGTGAATACCAATTAGAAGTGGGGGTAGAAGGGTAAACACAGTGGAATAGAACATTCTAGATAGGGAAAAAGGAGTAATTCTGCATTAATAAGAGGGAAAAATCGACAAAATAATAAAGAATAGGGACAAAATTGAAATAAAAGGGGGACTATTTGATAAATTTTAAAGTTTTAAATTTCCCTCTCTTTTTACTCTATAAATATGCCTTCATTGGCCTCTTTTAACAAGTTTTTTGGCAATCTAAAATCTGCCTGAAAATATTTCTGCAATCCTAGATCTCTACTTTCAAATTTCACCATTTTCAAAGCTCTAAAATACCAAAAACAATATAAAACCAAAATTGCACTGTTTCATTAGTTTGAATTGAAGATTGTGGATTGATTCTGTTGTGATTCTGGAGGTTAATTTGTTGCGAGAGTGTTGATTGAGTTTGTGTATACAATTGATTACGATTTGGTTGGTCTAAATCTGGTGTGCTGAAGCTGTGTCTGTTGATCTGTTCCTGTTATTATTGCTGATTGCTGATCCTTGTTTTGTTCTAGAATCTCATTGATTTTCTTCCATTTCCAGGTACAATTCTATCACTCGTTGATGTAGTTTCAAGTTGAAGAAAATAAAATAAAAGTTTTTATATGACATTTCAATTTGCTTTATTTTACATTGAATCTGATCTAGGTAGAATTTAGTTAAGACTATTTGTATTCATTAGGAAAATTTGATTGTAATAATATCTTAGACTATTCTATTCTCATTATCAAATTGTCATTATGCCGTATTTGTAATAGGACTGTAATAAAAACGCAAAACTTATAATGTTAGTAAATGATAGTTAGATCTAGGATTCAAGTTATGAATTTAGATTTTATACATAGCAATAGTTTTTTCTGAAATGATAAATAAATCTAAAGTGTATATTTTTAGTTAAGATGTATGAGTTTATAACTGTTCTGCTTTGAAAATTTGATACATGTAATGTAACTGAAGTTAAGTAACTAGGCAGGTGTTCACGTTCTTATTTCAATTTTAATTCTGCAAATTTCATTTTGTTTTTCTTTGGATAATAAATAAAAGGAATGTCACCAGTAGTTGAATATGCAAACTAATCCGATTTCCAGATTAGAATTTGAGTAATCAATATTTCTTTAGTTTGAGTAGCATTTTGAAAAGTTGTAGTGAATATTAGTGCAAATCTGAATTGAGACTGTGTCAAATTAAAGGTCAAGAATGGCCAATCCATTTTTTGGATAGTTTGAGGCCTCAGTGCCTTCGTGAATGGCCCAGACCACGTTTTGGTCTTGAGTCCAGTTGGGCCTTGGCCCAGCTTATGAATGGCCTACTTTCAATTACTTGGATTATAAGTTTCAAATTGATTATGGTCACAGTCTAAGTTATAATAAGATACAAGTTGTTGAACTCATAAATTCTAAATTAATAGTTCTTAAATAATTGATTCGGATTTTTCATTCATGTTAGAGACAAAAGTCAATAGAAAATATAGTATACTTTAGAATTGTCCTTTAAAAATATAAATGAGATGAGCCTTGTCACAATTAAAGAATAAATTGCAGGGCCCTCAATAATTGTTTACAAAAAATATTAGAATTGGAAGGACTGTTTAGATAATTTTACAATCTTTCCCAAAGTTAATTAACACGTAGATGCTTTAGGCGCGATTTATAATAATATTACTTTATTAAATGCGGTGCACATTTATGTGACCCAAATCCAAATCTCAACAAAGTCAAAATGTGTTGAAGGCCACAGACGTACTGGTACGGTATGGTCCGAAATACATTTTTACGACGTTGCAATTCTTGTAAAAAATTTCAATAATAAAAGCGGGTTATTAATAAAAGCACATAAAAATAGAATATGTATTAAAATCAGATAAAATCAAATACAATAGTTGAGCGACCGTGCTAGAACCACGAAATCCGGGAATGCCTAACACCTTCTCTCGGGTTAACAGAATTTCTTATCCGGATTTCTGGTGCGCAGACTGTTAAAAGAGTCATATTTTCCTCGGTTCGGGATTCAACCGGTGACTTGGGACACCATTAATCTCCCAAGTGGCGACTCTGAAATAAAAATAATAAATTCCGTTCCGACTGTCCTTTAATTGAAAAAACTCCTTTATTTACGCCCTTCACGGGGTGTATTAAAACTTCGGTGTAAAAAGGAGGTGTGACAGCTCTGGCGATCTGCTGGGGATAAGAAACCCAAAACTTTGGTTCAGGGTTTAAGAATTCGAGCTCGGAATAATTGCTGTATTTGTTTATATCTGATTTCCTTGTGTGTTCATGATTAATGTGCTAAATGTTTATCGCTTTGATATTATTTGTACTGTATATAAATTGAGCCGAAAAGCCTTCTCTTCTTACCTCCGGGGATGTGCTTACTGGTTGAGACTCCCTATTCTGTTAGTGTCAATATCCTTTAAATATGAAAGAGGCCGCACAAGTTACTAAGCCGGATGGCCTTTTGGTTCCCGGTACGTAGCCCCCTCCTCGACTCGAGTTGTCCGCTCGGGTACACAGTCTAAAACATATAACCAGATTTTGAACCTAGAAATAGGGACGTTTATTTGCATCACGTATGACTTAGGGGACTCAACACAGGGGTTGGGTCCGTCCAGGATAGGTAACCAAATATGAAAAGACCATCATGATTACGTGTTGCATTTATTTGTCTCGGACCATCATGCTGACCGGTTAAAAAAAAAAAGAAAAAGGAAAAAGAAATTTTTGGAAGTGGAAAGAAAGAGAAAAAGAGAATTAGTAATTTTTGATTCTTAGAAAAAAACTGATACCCAAATACTGGCGAAACTCTGCCGATATTTTGTAAGGATTTTTTTTTTTTAAAAAAAAATAGAAAGATTGTTGATTTTTAGTAATTTATTTTTGGGTTATTGAAAATAAATAAAAATCATTATTTTGTTTTGTTTTCAAAAAATTAAAAAATATAGTTGGTTTTGCCGATAAAAATAGAAAGTTTTGTCTTCAAAAATAGTTTGGATATTCAATTTTTGCCAAAATTAGAAAAGAAAAAATGGTTTGTTTAAAAATAGTTTGACCGAACTACGCTGGTTTAATTCTCGCCATGGTGAGATACGTAGGCAACCCTTGACGGGTCCAACCACATCTTTTGCAAAAAATAGCCAAAAAATATTAAATTTTAAATTTTGTCATAAATCAAGTGATGTCGTTTTGTCAAAATAGTCGAATGTCCCGAAAGGGCACCGGAAGGCTGTTTATGCAAAATTGGCCATTTTTGAGTCATTTCTCAATGTTAGCGAGCACAACCTTAAAATCTTCTTCTGGGAGTGCTGAAAGGCCGTGTCGGCAAAATCAAATTTTATTCTTGAAAATTAGAATTGTGAAAAATATATAGTATCTTTTTCTTTTTAGGTCATAATAAGTGATTAAATCACCTTAATAAATGTGCAGGATGAGCACGATTCGAAATGAACCATTCTTAAGCATGCATAAAATCCCTTTGGAGTTACGTTTGTGGTAGAACGATTTGGGCGAAGAAGGGCAAAATGAAGTCAAGAAGCACCTGAAGGGACTTACGGGTTTGTTGGACATTGCACCCAGAGGGGATATTATCAGGGCGTTAATCACGTGTTGGGACCAGCTCATAACGTATTTCATTTCTCTGACTTTGAGCTTACCCCGACCTTAGAGGAAGTGGCATGCTATATTGGGAAGGATGAGGTTCCTCTGAGGCACAAATACCTGATTGCTCCAAGAATTATAGCTGTACAAAGATTTCTGGACTTTTTGAAGATAGTTAGAACTGTTCACAACCCAGATTTGGTAGACGGCTTCTGTACTCTAAATTTCATATATCAATGATATGGCCACGTCGGGGGGTTTAACAACCCAGAAAGCAAAATATGTAGCAAGGGAAATCGTCAGAAATGGGAAGAATATCGACGTTTTGCTTTTATGGTAGCTTTTCTGAGGTTATTGGTATTTCCAAGAAAGGAGGGGAATATTGATATAAAGGTGGCCGGGGTTGTTAGCACATTGATTACCCAGGATAAGAGTACTTTAGCACCGATGATATTGGCTGACATATTCCGTGCTCTTACGGCTTG
>MDKF010208727.1:0-40884 GCA_026770625.1 Nicotiana glauca | reverse complement strand
TTCAATCGGTGACTTGGGACACCATTAATCTCCCAAGTGGCGACTCTGAATTTAAATAAATAAATCCCGTTCCTACTGTCCTTTAATTGGAAAAGCTCCTTCCTTTTACTATATCCCTTCTCGGGGATGTAGTAATAACGGTAAGAAAAAGGAGGTGTGACAACGATCGCATTAGTTGGTTCATCATCGCGGAAGTCTATTTCCTCCTTCTTTGTGTTCGCATCCCATTCTTCGCGTTCGCATAGTAGAAACAGATCCGGTGGCTCAGTAGTCATTTTCTTCTTCGCATTTGCATGGATTCGACCGCGAACGCGCAATTCGCCTTTTTCCTCTTCTACAATCATGTGCTTCCTCTCGCGTTCAAGTAGGCCATCTTCTGGAGCCCTTCACTTTTACTCTTCGCGATCGCATATGAATTCTCGCGATCACGATTCACAAATCACCTGGGCAGAACTCTTAAAATCCCAATTCTAGGGTTAAGCTTATTTTTATAAATTCGAATTTGGCAGCTCGGGAGGGGTGATTTTTGAAGACTTTTGCACCTGGGCAACTTAGGTAAGTGATCTATACACAACTTAGATCAATTTCCATGATTCCTAACTTAAATATAGCCTTTAAGTTTCGAATTTGGTGGACATATTTGGAAAAAATCGGATAAACTTCATAGGCTGAATTATTGGATTTTGATTGTGTTTTTGGCATCCTACTTGAGAGATTCTTATATGAGTAGACTCGTGTGAGTGTGAGGATTCTGAAAATATAAATTGCACCCGATTTTGAGGCGTGGGCCCGAGGGCATTTTGGTTATTTTAAATAATTTTGCGTATTAACTTAGTATTAAATTGTACAATCAGCTACTTGAAGTATTAGTTACATCATGAAATTTAATTGAATAGATTTGGGCTATTTTGAGTCGAGAACTCGTGGCAAGAACGTGGTTTCTAGTTGATTTGGAGCCGGTTTGAGATAAGTTGCTTGTCTAACCTTGTGTGGGGGACCTTCTCCTTAGGATTGGTGTATTTGGTAACTGAATAGCCTTGTGCGTGAGGTGACGAGCACGTACTTGTGCAAATTGTTGGAAATTCGGTTTTTTGTAAAGTATTCTTTAGCATGTTTCTTTTCTTGCTTTTATTACTTGCATTGTTAAGCCTGTTGTTAGCTTAGGAAAGCATGTCTAAGTGATTTAATTATTTTAACTGTTCAACTTGTCTACCTATATTTTGTGGAGCATGCTAGGCTAGAATTGTTGTTGCCTTGGTATGAAATTTCCCCTTCTCCGAATATTTTCTTGCTGCCGCTGTGTATTTACATTGGGACTACGGATGTGGGATTCCGGTAGCTCTCCATTGTCTGTTTATTTGGGACTGTGGTTTAGATTCCCGATAGATTCCCCTGCACATTTACTTTGTGACTGCGGGTTAGATTCCCGATAGATCCCCCTGCACAATTATTTAGAACTACGGGAATGCATCCAGTAGATTCCCCCAGTACTGGGTATTTATATTTGGGCAGTACGGATCGAGATTTCTGGTAGATCCCCCGCGCATTGATAGTTGGACTACAGGACGAGATCCCGGGAGATCCTTCAGACACATATTTGATGGACTACGGGACGGTATCTCGGGAGTTCCACTAGATTGTTGTGATTGGAACCACATGACAGTATCTTGGAAGGTGCCCTGGTTCTTATCTCTGTGTTGAGCCGTATTTCTTTCTGTGGTTTGTTCGTCTCTATTCTAGATGTTGTTGTTCTTCAATTCTGTGATATTTCTTACTGTTGCACTTATTTATACTGTTTTATATCACATTGTTAATCCTTATATTTATTTAACCTAAGTAGGGCCCTGACTTTCCTCGTTACTACCCGACCGAGATTAGGCTTGGCACTTACTAAGTACCCATGTGGTATACTCATGCCTCTTCTGCACATGTTTTTCATGTGCAGACCCAGGTACTTCTTCTTAGGCTTATCAACCTTGAGGGAGGCGACTACTTAGAGACTTTGAGGTACATCTGTCGCGTCCGCAAACCGAGGAGTCCCATTCTATTCAGGCTTTTGGTATTTTAGCCCTTCTGCACTTTCTGTTCTTATTAGGCAAATTTTGGAGTTAGATCTATGTAGTATTTCTTTGTCTTAGCTTGTGATTTGTTGGTTTTCGGGTCTTAGATTTAGATATTAGTTTTGAGTTTACATATGGTGTGTGCCGAACAGCCATTTAAACACTATTAATGCTTTATTTTGGTTTTTAAATTGTTTTACTTTCGAAAGTTTAGTTATTTTCCAAAAATTTAGGCTTACCTAGTCATAGAGACTAGGTTCCATCATGTCAGTTCTAGGAGGGCGAACTGGGGTCGTGACAAGTTGGTATCAGAGCTCTAGGTTGTTAGGAGTCAGGAATCACAAGCTGGTTTATTAGAGTCTCGTTGATCAGTACGTAGACATCTGTACTTATCTACAAGATGCTATGTAACCGTTAGGAAAATTCCACTTTAATTGATTCCCTGTCGTGCGAGATTTTTGATGTCACAATTCTAAACCTTTGTTTTCCATTCTCTCACAGATGGTGAGAACACGTGCTACCAGAGATGATCAGACACCCGCACCCTTTGCGAGAGCTGTTAGAGGTCGGGACCGGGGTAGAGGCTGAGGACACGCACGTGGTGCATCTAGGGCACCCGCGCGAGCTACCACCAAAGAGTCCCCACCAGTTCCACCCAGAGCCCAGGCATCAAACATGCCTACTGCTACTACTACTCCAGCACTTCAGGAGACATTAACACAATTCCTGAGCATGTTTGGTATATTAATTCAGGCGGGATTGATTTAGGTTGTACCAACTACTTCACAAGTCGGGGGAGGGACCCAGACTCCCACCGCCCCCACTCTAGAGAAATGAGTTCCCATTGGTTATGTTCCAGGTGTCATGGCGACATAGCATGTGGTCCCAGTCCAACGGGTGGAGAGGACCTCTCGCCTAGTAGAGGACAGATGGGTCCAAGAGAGAGAGGAAAAGCGAGGTCGGGGGAGAGAGTATAGGGAAGTAAGGAGACCTCGTAGATTGTAGAGACCTACTGGTCCTTATTTTTGAGGAGTAGTACAGCATAGTAGAGGTTTTGTAGGCTAGCCAGCTCAGTTAGCATCTCATATTTCACACAGAACTTCAGGTATTTGGAGGTCTTAGAGTACCCGCACTGCATAGTTTCCACTGCCACATTAACCACGAGGTTGCTTTGAGTATGGCGACATACGCCATGTGGTGAGGTATTGCCCTAGACTTGGGAGGAATGCACCTACACAGACTTCTCAGCCACGGTGTGCACTGTAGAGTTCTCAGGCTATGGTTACAGCCCTAGTTGCCACCCCACCTGCTCAGATAGCTAGAGGGGAAGGCCAGGCCAGATACTATGCCCTTCCTGCCCGTATCGAGGCTAATACCTCTAATTCTATCATCACAGGTATTGTCATGGTTTGACATAGAGATGCATCGGTTCTATTCGATCTAGGCTCCACTTGTTCTTATGTGTCTTCTTATTTTGCTCTACATTTGGGTGTATCCATAGATTCTTTGAGTTCCCCTGTTTATGTTTCTGCTCTTGTGGGAGATTCTCTTGTTGTGGATGACATTTATCGGTCGTGTTTGGTTAATATTTGTGGTTTAGAGACCCGTGCCGATTTATTATTACTTAGCATGGTTGATTTTGATACTATCTTGGGTATGGACTGGTTGTTGCCCCACTACGCTATTCTTGATTGACACACCAAGACCGTGACGTTGGCTATGCCAGGTGTACCGTGTGTGGAGTGGAGTGGTAATTTATATCACACTCCCAGTAGAGTTATCTCTTTCCTTAAGGCTCAGCGTGTGGTTGAAAAGGGGTGTGATGCATATTTAACTTATGTGAGAGATGTGAGTTTTGATACCCCTTTAATTGATTCAGTCCAGTAGTATGGGATTTTCCCGATGTGTTTCCAACTGATCTTCCAGGCATGCCGCCTGATAAAGATACTGATTTTGGCATTGATCTATTATCGGGCACTCAACCCATTTCTATCCCTCTGTATCGTATGGCTCCTCCTGAGTTGAAGGAGTTGAAGGGTCAGTTACAGGAATTGCTTGATAAGGGTTTTATTCGACCTAGTCTTTCACCTTGGGGTGTTCTTGTCTTGTTTGTAAAGAAAAAGGATGGTTCTATGCGTATGTGTATAGATTCTCGCTAGTTGAACAAGGTTACAGTGAAAAACCGTATCCTTTGCCTCGTATTGATGATCTGTTTGACCAGCTTCAGGACGCACGAGTGTTTTCTAGGATTGATTTGCGCTCAAATTACCATCAGTTGAAGATTCAGGAACCAGATATCTCGAAGACTGCTTTTAGGACTCTGTATGGTCATTACAAGTTCTTTGTCATGTCATTTGGTCTGACCAATGCCCCAATAGCTTTTATGCATTTGATGCACAGTGTGTTAAGGCCATATCTTGACTCGTTTGTCATTATCTTAATTGATGATATTCTTGTATACTCTCGGAGTCGGGAAGATGACGACTGTGCTTCAGACTATAGGAGAGAAGAAGTTATATGCTAAGATCTCAAAATGTGAGTTTTGGTTGGATTCAGTGGCATTATTAGGCCACGTGGTGTCGAGTGAGGGTATTCGGGTAGATCTGAAGAAGGTAGAGGTTGTGTAGAGTTGGCCCAGAACATCTTTAGCTACAGAGATCCATAGTTTCCTTCGCTTGGCGGGCTACTACCACCATTGACAGTTCATGACCTTGAGTTAGCTGCCATTGTTCACGCACTGAAGATTTGGCTCCATTATTCATATGGGGTTCCTTGTGAGATTTTTACAGACCATCGGAGCTTGTAGCATTTGTTCAAGTATAAGGACCTAAATTTGCACCAGAGGAGGTGGTTGGAGTTGCTAAAGGATTATGGCATCACTATTTTGTATCACCCGGGCAATGCCAATATGGTGGCTGATGCCTTGAGTTGCGAGGCGGAGAGTTTTGGGATTTTGGCATATTTACCAGCATCAGATAGGCCTATGGCGATGGATTTTCAAGCTTTAGCTAGCCAGTTTATGAGATTGGATCTTTCGGAGCCCAGTCAGGTTCTTGCTTACGTGGTTTCTCGATCTTCCTTATTTGAATGTATCAGGGAACGGTAGTATGATGACCCTCATTTCCTTGTCCTCAAGGTCAAGGTTCAGCACAGTGATGCCAGAGATGTGACTATGGGATATGATGAGGTATTGAGGATACAGGGCCAGATTTGTGACCCAATGGTAATGGGCTTCGAGAGTCGATTCTGGAGGAGGCTCATAGTTCACGATATTCCATCCATTTGGGTGCCGCAAAGATGTATCAAAATTTGAGGCAGCACTATCTGTGGAGGTGGATGAAGAAAGATATAGTTCGATTTGTAGCTAGGTGCCTCAACTGTCAGCAGGTGAAGTATGAGCACCAGAGACCGGGTGGGTTGCTTCATCAGATAGAGATTCCGGAGTGGAAGTGGGAGCGGATCACTAAGGAGTTTGTAGTTGGACTCCCACAAACATTGAAGAAGTTTGATGCTACCGCTCATTTTATTCCTATGTGTACTACCTATTCTTCGGAGCAGTTGGCGGAGATTTATATCCGAGATATTGTTCGTCTGCATGGTATTCCAATTTCCATTATTTCAGATAGAGGCCATAAGTTCATATCACGACTTTGGAGGGCCATTCAGCGAGAGTTCGGCACTCGGGTAGAGTTGAGTACAGCATTTCACACTCGGACGGATAGTCCGAGCGCACTATTTAGATTCTTGAGGATATGCTCTGTGCGTATGTGATTGAGTTTGGAGGGTCTTAGGAACAGTTCTTGCCATTGGAGGAGTTTGCTTATAACAACATCTATGAGTCTGGCATTCAGATGGCACCTTATTCGGCTTTATATGGTAGGCGGTATGGATCTCTAGTGGGTTGGTTGAGCCGGGTGAGGCTAGACTATTGGGTACAGATTTGGTTCAGGATGCTTAGGCAAAGGTTAAGGTGATTCAGGATAGACTCCGTACAGCCCAGACAAATAGAAGAACTACTCAGACCGGATGGTTCATGATGTTTCCTATATGGTTGGAGAGGAGTTTCTGCTTCGGGTTTCATCTATGAAGGGCATCATGAGATTGGGGAAGAAAGGGAAGTTGAGTCTGAGGTTCATTGGCCCTTTTGAGATATTGAGGCATTTTGGGGAGGTTGCTTATGAGCTTGCCTTACCTCCCAGCATAGAAGGAGTTCATCCATTATTTTAGGTTTCGATGCTCCGGAGGTATCACGGTAATCCATCACACGTGTTGGATTTCCGTTCAGTCCAGTTGGACAAGGATCTATCCTATATTGAGGAGCCAGTGGCTATATTGCACAGGTAGGTTAGGAAGTTGAGGTCAAAGAACATTGCTTCAGTAAAGGTTCAGTGGTGGGGTCAGCCGATCGAGGAGGCGACCTGGGAGGCCAAGCATGATATGCACAGCCGTTACCCTTATCTTTTCACCACTTCAGGTATGTCTCTATACTCGTTCGAGGACGAACGAATGTTTAAGTGTAGGAGGATATGACAACCCGGCCGGTCGTCTTAAGGATTAACGCCCCGATCCCCTATTAACTTCTTCCCCCAAGTTTATTTCTGCTAATTTGATTTTCCGGGATTTTTGATTTTGAGTTTCAGAGAGTTTTGGGAAACTTAGTCCCTAAATGATAGCTTAAGTGTTGGAAAATTGACCGTAGTTGGAACAGTGTGAAGACGATCGAGAAATCTGATGGTTCTGTTAGCTTCATTGGGTGATTTTAGGGTTAGGAGCGTATTTGGATAGTGTTTTGGAGGTTCGTAGCTAATTTAGGCTTGAAATGCTAAAAGTTGAATTTTGGAAATTTTCGGTTCGATAGTGAGATTTTGATCCGACGGTCGGAATGGAATTCCGAGAGTTGCAGTAGTTCTGTGATGTCATTTGGGATGTGTTGTAAAATTTCAGGTCATTCAGATGAGGTTTGGTAGACTTTTTGATCGAAAATGTGTTTTTAGAGTTTTTGAAAATTTTAAGCTTGAATTCAATAAAAGTAGGTGTTTTGATGTTGTTTGTAGCGTTTCGGAGGTTGGACCAAGTTTGAATGAGGTTTTAGGATATATTGGTGCCTTTAGTTGAGGTCCCGGGGGCCTTAGGTCTGTTTCGGATGCTCAACGGATTATTTTTGGAACTTGTTGAATTGCTGAAATACTGGTATCTGGTTTCCTTCAGTGCGATCACAACCCTTCCTCCATGTGCGCGTAGAGTAATTCTGGAGGGTGATCATTTTGTTCTACGCGATCGCATTATTTGGTTTACAATCGTGGAATTCTATTCCCTCCTTCTTCGCGTTCGCATCCCATTCTTTGCGTTCGCATAGTAGAAACTAAGCTGGTGGCTCTGTGGCCATTTTCCTCTTCGCGTTCGCATGGATTCGACCGCGAACGCGTAAGCCGCCTTTTTCTCTTCTGTGATCGCGTGCTTCCTCTTGCGTTCACGTAGGCCATTTTATTGAGCACTTCACTTTTACTCTTCGTGATCGCATATGAATTCTCGCGATCGCGATTCACAAATCACTTGGGCAGAACTCTTAAAATCCCAATTCTAGGGTTAAGCTTATTTTTATAAATTCGAATTTGGGAGCTCCGGAGGGGCGATTTTTGAATACTTTTGCACCTGGGCAACTTGGGTAAGTGATCTATACCCAACTTAGATCAATTTCCATGATTCCTAACTTAAATCTAGCCTTTAAGTTTCGAATTTGGTGTAAAAATTTGGGAAAAATTGGATAAACTTCATAGGCCAAATTATTGGGTTTTGGGCATCCGATTTGAGAGATTCTTATATGAGTAGACTCGCGTGAGTGTAAGGATTCTGAAAATATAAATTTCACCTGATTCCGAGATGTGGGCCCGAGGGGCAGTTTGGTCATTTTATATAATTTCGCGTGTTCACTTAGAATTAAATTGTATAATCAGCTAGTTGAAGTATTTTTTACATTATGAAATTGAATTGAATAGATTTGGCCCATTTGGAGTAGATAACTCGTGGCAAGCACGCGGTTTCTAGTTGATTTGGAGCCGGTTCGAGGTAAGTGGCTTGTCTAACCTTGTGTGGGGGACCTTCCCGTTAGTATTGGTGTATTTGGTAACTAAATTGCCTTGTGCGTGAGGTGACGAGCACGTACTTATGTCTTTACCATGAAAATGGTAACAACAATTAAATTTGTAAATGGGATTCTAAAAATATGTGATATGTTCTCGAGCTTGTTTGTAAGGGTGATGAATGCTAAACATGGGGTAAAACAGTAAAGATCAAGCTAGCCAAAATAACGATCGAACTAGTAAGGGGATATTTTCGGGCGTAGAGCAAGCCAGTAGATACCTCGGGGCAAGGACTCAAGGCTATTTCGAGTCTATCGACGGTAGTCGGGAAGGGGAAAACAGATAAGTATGTGTATACAAGGCTTTATATTGTCAATTTTGATCTAAATAATGAAGAACGAACGAAGAATAAACAAAGAACAATAAAATTCTAGAGGGACCTCGGGGTTGAAGAACATAGATAACTTAGAAGAAAGAGATAGAGAGAGATATTATTGCTTATTGAAGAAGTGGAGCAATATCAGTCCCTTACAAGGTGAGATGAGTCCCATTTATATAGGAGAGGGGACTCGGTAAAATATGTATACATTATTTACAAAAGTAGAAAGATGGGATCGCCTAACGCATGCCATCTCAGTAAGCTACAGATAGATCTGCCTTGTCTAGTGTAGCCGTCTGCTTCGGAGACCTCTTTTCTCACCCTGACCTAGGGCCCTGCTTCCTTCGACTCGGACCTCAAAGAGCCTTAGGCCAGGAACTCGATCGTGTCCGTCCACCCTCGGGGTCTGGGGGAAGGCTTCCAAAATTGTCTTGATAGCAAAAATCAAGTCTTGTGATTTTATGGCATATAGATAGTCTTCGTGTTTCCTATATCAAAGACATAGGCAATGATACCGAATCGTAACCTTGTATCCTCGAGGTCATCTTTGCAAAACTGTCATTCATGTAAGAGAATTAAATGCCATAGCCCCCAAAACCGTGCGAGGCCGCCGTTATGCGCGATGATCGAGGAGTTCATGAACTATTACTGGCTCGTCCCTTCCATTTCCCCAATTGAATCCTATAAAATGATCTGATCACCAGATGCTGCTCATCTTTGCCGTTCCTCTAAGCTTGTGAACTGGAATCCTTATTTATTTGATATATTTTCATCCTTCTCTCTTTTTCTTTTCGAAAGAGTTCCCTCATTATTTATGGCTAGGACTTCGAGGACAGTACCCCGTCAGAACGATACTGCATCATTGTCCCAGTCGACTGGGGGGTAATAGGCCGGTCCCTCCCCTGGAGTAGTGGATCCCTTCCGAGCTTGATACGTCGGAGGATTTTACTGTCGAGGCTCCCACGTCCAAGCCGGGCCGATATGAGCATGTATCTCGATATGTTAGTGTCGTGAATAATATCAAAAAATTAAAGAGTGACTGCCGATGGAATGAAATAGTGACAACGGAAATTCCTGCCTCCGGTGAAGATATTACCAGTGTCAGGGAAGGCTTTCTTTATGTATACACCTACCCGTTCACCCTGGGTCCCGACGAGTTCATGAAATCTCTCCTTTGGACATCGACCCGATGATCCTTGACTTCTGCACTCGGTATCGAGTGGCCCTTGGCCAGATCTCACCGTCCTTTTGGTGGATCCTGCTGATGCTTAGGCATTTTATTGAGGAGATTGCGGGTGAAGTTCTCACTCTCAATCATCTGATCGGACTATACTGTCCTCGGTTGTACCGAGGCATGATTAAGCTTTGGCAATGGTCCATGAAACCTTTCTTTTAAAGCATCGATAAGGGGAAGTACCGAAGGTGGATGAGCAAGTTTGTTTGGGAGTGCACCTCAGATATTATCCCACTCGAATGGATGACTTTTCCCGAACAGTGGAACTTTCAGCGTAAGTATATCTTCTCTTTAATCATTCCTCAACTTTTTTTTCGAGCATTGTAATAACCTCGCTGCGACTTTATCCAGCTTCTTCTTGGCATCTTGAGGAGGTTCTAGACTTGGTGAGGTGGATAGAGCGCTTGGACAAAAGGTTTCCATATAATCTTCGATCTTGGGACCTCGTGGTCGATAGGCGTTAGGTGGACAAGAACCATGGTGGGGTTTCTTTTCTGTATGTGTCTCATATTTTGTATTCCCTTTGTGCTCCACTCATCCTGTTGATGCAGGCCTTAGGGAAAACATATTGATGAGGCCACCCCCTGGTGGTGAAAAGGAGGCCTTGGGAGTCGGCACGTGCAAGAAAAGGAAAACAAGAGTTGCTGCCGCCCAACCCAATGAGGTTATTGTCCCGAGCTCTAACTCGGATCCCGGTATAGGCAGGAAAGAAGGTCATGATAGCAGTCCATTGAGAAAGAGGTCGAGGACCAGCGAGAGGGGTTCGTAGGTGCCCCGGGTGGAGTCTGCTGAGTTCACGACAGCGAGGGCTAGCAAGGCTAAGGGGTCGGAGGTTGTTGGTGAGGACATATTTGAAGTAGCTTCTGCCAGCAGGGCTATGAGTGTGGAGGGGACGGAGTTTAGAGCCTTCCCGGGGCGTGGGCTACTATTGGACAGGGTTGATAACCCGAACGACTTCATCCGAAATTGTTCAATTTCGTCGGGAGAATTGAGAGACGCCGGGACGATGGTTGGTGCCACGGCCGATACTTCCTTTGGAAAGGAAGGCACTTTTGCCAACATCCTCGATGACGTACCTGATGGGGTTGATATTTACGTAACTGACGTCATTGATGCAGCAGAGAAATCACTACTGCATGTGAAAAATTTTCTAGCTTTTTCCCTCCGCCCTTGGGCGTTATTCATTGTTTTGCTCAATTTCCTTATTTTGCCATAGTGCAAAGAGATATACGATCGTGTCATATCATAACTCCATGGGTAAATTGCACATCACGAGAAATAGCATGATGCCATTGCTTCAAGACTGCAAGATTCTATGTCTCGAGGCATCCAGGGAGGTGAGGAGGTAAAGGAGATTCGAGCCGCTTTAGAACTGGCACTCCGGGAGAAGGCTGCTCTTACTATACAGGTATTCTTCTTCTTTCTTTCATATCTGCTCCTTCGCTCAGTGTCTATATATGTGTTTTGTGTTCACATATTCGTTGCCTTATTTTGTAACGAAGGTTGACCAGGGAAACTCGAAGATCGCCGAGTTGGAAATGGAGGTTTCCGAGCTGAGGAAATGGAATAAAAATACAAATGAGGAGTTGTCGACATCACTGAGCCTTCTTTCGGATGCCCGCAAGGAGATCATCGCTTTGACCGAGGCTAAGCTTGGTATGGAACGAGATGCCGATGCTTACAAGGCAGACGCGGCCATGGCGCATGTGATGGCCCGTGACATTTCCCTGGCGGCCGAGCAGAAACTAGTCCATGTTGTTGATCATGCCAAGGAGAAAGGAAAAGAGAGGTTCTAGAATAACTCAAGGCTCGGGGCTTCAAGTTATCTGCTGATCTGAACAAGGCCCGTAAGATGGAGGAGGGACTAGAGCGTCTAATTATTCCCGATGAGGGCAAAGAGTATAGCGGCGAGGAGTAGTTTTCGAGCCCTCCTTTCTATTTCTTTTTTCATATGTTATCCCTTTCGAATACTGTAAAGTGTACAATTGTTTTGTTAATAGAAAATAAGCCCTTATTTCGTTAGTTCTTCTTGCTTCAGATCACCAAGTATCGGATTCTCAGAGCCCTTTTGTATTTTGTAGCCGAGGTTGAGTTGTATACTCGGGGGACCGACGTCAGAGATTATCTAGGGGTCCCCTCCTGCTTTTACGAAATACGTGGGTGTCTAGAGTAATTCCTCCATCGCATCCCCCATGGGGAGTGTGATGTTAACGCGACCAGAATTAATTGGCCTGTTTGGGAAATTTGATCGGTTGTTACCTGGCCTTATATATTAGTATATTCCTTCACCAAGCGATGATTACTGCAGTTTTTTGTTTGATAGGATCATATCCTCTATAGAGCCAGGTACTTTCCAAGAGCTTCTCCATTCCTCTTCTTTTGGAGATTTCTTCTTGGATAATCTTCCTCGTTCTATTATTCTGTTATGGCCGTAGCCGCTGCTTCGATGTCTGATGTTCGGGCAAAGGGTACTTCTTCCTATATTCCTCCTTCGGTTAGCGATAACAGCCCTTATCCGACATTGGGAGAGCGGTGCCCAGAGCGCACATCCTCGAGGGGCGTTTCTATGCTTGGAAAACCTCCGAATGTTTCGGGTCACTGGGGGCATATGTCGAGGATTGCCTCTTTGGTGGAAGAGAAGAACCTCGAGGCGATCAGTAGAAAATGTATATGGGGAGAAGGCGTGGTCCTAAAAGCCCTTTCCCCTGTGGAGAGCATCACGACGTACGTCGAAGGCTTCTTGAGTGTGTACACCATCGTGCTCGAGCCAGGTTCCCCGGACTGGGTTGTGCTCAATTTTTGTAAAAGGTATCAAGTAACGCTGGCGCAGGTTCATCCTTTCTTCTGGAGCATAGTACGGTCGATGAGATACTTTGGTGACAAGGCAGCAATAGATTTTACTCTTAGTCACCTCATAAGGTTGTACCGGCCATTGTGCTTTCGAGGCCTGGTTGCTCTCCAGCGCCGGTCTACTCGAGCTCCCATGATCGGCGGTCAAGTGGATGAAGACCACAGATGGATGAGCCAGTTTGTTCAAGTTTAGACGACCGATGTTATCCCCGGAGAATTCTTACCATTTCCTGAGAAATAGAGTTCTACACGTAAGCTCTCTGTTCGAGCTGTCCTTTCTTTCTTTCATACGAGGTAGGACTCACAGTAATTTCTTCCCGTCTTTTATTTGTAGCTGCTCGTTGGTTGCCTAATGAAGTTTCGGACTTAGCCGAATAGTCTCGCAGACTAGCAGCATGATGGACTCATGATAGGCACCTGTGGCGAGATCTTTCAAAAGGGAGGTTGGAGGTAAATTATCATGGTAGGTGTCTGGCCTTCCCTTCCCACTCTTTTTTTTTCTTTTTCAGGGGCAGGCTCCCCTTTGCTGATCTGCTCGGTTTCCCTACTGCAGGCGCCGGGAGTTCGTTCGTGGCGAGATCACCAGTTCAAGAATTGAGGAGTGCTGGCAAAAGGAAAAATTTTCTGTGGCGTGTGGAGGCTTGCGGTGAGGCACCTTTTCTGCAACAACTGAGAGGAATGATTTGACCGGTCGACCAGCTTCCGGACCGAAGTTTCATTTGGATATAGCTTCGGCCTTGGTGAGGCTCATCATTCTGGTCTTGCGGTGAATTTTTGCTCATGATAAAGATGTTCCGGCCAGATATTTCCTTATTTTTTCTTCATGCTCTTGGCTTCTTTTTAGGCTTTTGATAGGCTCAAAGCCGAGCTGCTTCGTTGTGAGACCCATCTACAGAAGGCTCGAGAAAGGGGAAGGTCCCTCCAGCTTCTACGTGCGATAAAGGAAAGCAAGCTCGCTTCTTTAAGGTGTGGGGTGGACCGAAGCCGTGCCCGGGAGGTCCTCTTGGAGAAACAGGTATTCTTTCTTGTTGACTCGTATTTCATTTACATCTCTTTTTCTATCCTTGTCGGTCTTTGAAGTGCTGTTGTTCCAGTTGAAAGGTAAAGCGGATGAGCTAGAGCAACTCTGGGTGAGGTTGGTGCCGCCAACCGCGAATTTGCTAAGCTGCGGGCGCGCCTTATCACTCATTTGGGGGCTAAAGAGAGAGTTCTGGCCGTGACTTCCGATTTTGAGGCGCAACTTAAGGCTGCTCGCGCGGATGATTCCGCTCGGGCAAAGATGATTGCGAGGCTTTCATCTAAGCTGTCAAGGGCAAAAATCGAGGTGGCAGATGCTTGGGCTGAGGTCGTAATAAATAATACTCGTTCAGGGCAAAAGATAGCTGCTTATTCATAAGCGCTGTCGTTGTTAGGGCCAAGTTGAAGAAGGCCCTTGATCGTGCAAGCAATAGCAGAGAGTAAGAGAGGTGCAACTCCTGGAGGGAAACCCCCGAGGAGATTCATGATCGAGTTTTCGATCTCTTATAGGAGATCAAACATGCTGAGGGAGCGGAGTTTGATGCCAAGTTTCTAATATCTGAAAATGAGGGGGAGGCCGAGGGGCCGTAGCTGCCAAAAGGGGAACGAACATTCCCTACCTCATATTTCGTGTATACACACATATAGATCCCATCATATGATGTGGACTAAGATTGTGCTCTATAATTGATATATAATTAATAAGAAATGGGGAGCCATGTAGTTTAAAATTTTTGCGTTTTTGATCACCGAAGTTTTCCCACCGGACCGATTCGATCCTGAAGTAGCCTTTAGGCTTGAGGTTCAGGTTCAGTCTCTAAGTCGGGATCCTACCTCGAGCTTATTTTATCCTCTAGCCCGTTTGGGCTGGTGATACTAACTCTACCCTTGGGCATTTGGCAATTTTCGGAGTTTAGTCTCTGAGTCGCGATGCGATTCGAGCAGTAATCGGCCTTTAAATCTCATCTGAGTTTTTGGCCAGTGATGGTGGCCTTTCTGCTACTTGGTCATCAAGACCTTTTGATATAGGGCCCAGAGGCTCGCTTAGCTGGTGATAATGGCATTTACACTGTTTGGTCGTAGAGACCTTTTTATATGAAGCCCGGAGGCTTTGCTTAGTTTAATTATTTTGGATCTGATCTCCAAATCGGGTTATGATTCGAGCTCACTTTAATCCTCAAGTTGTCAATTTTCATGTTGATGGTCGAAGAGACCTTTTGGTGAAAGGCCCGAAGGCTTTGCTTTGCCGGCAATAATGGCACTTACGCTGTTTGATGTGATGCCAGGAGGTTCTTTGTGGGCTTTGTTTTCTCTCGTTAAGTTCTTATTGATTATTTTTCCTAACCCATCATCGGTTCTAAAAGAACCTCGATTTCAAGTCATAGTTGGCGATGTTTTGAGCACCTCGGAAGGTTCATAGCCCATAGGTCGAGTAGATCGATGCTTTTGCGATTTTAGAGCTGACATGGTCGAGTCTCATTTTTTTGCCTATTGAGGGAAGCCTGTGTTTAATCGGTTCTTTCCAAAGTAGATTTAGAGGATTTTTTAGCAACAGTCAGGCGTCCCCGATTTGCTTTTTTGCATTGTAGCAGCCGTTTTGACCGGAGTCGTGTGTGTTTGGCCGGGGCCATTTTGATCCCGAGATATAGTTTTAGGCATGTACGCCGAGGATACACCCTTTAGGGATTCCTACCAATGTGACGTATAGCCTAAACTGCGGGATTTTTTCATGCATGTTGAGGTCTTATAGTTTGCCATGCCTGTTAAGGTCTTACAGTTTGTCATACCTGTTGAGGTCTTACAGTTTATGGAGAATAGATCTGGTTTTGCCAAGGCTGCGCATTAGGGTCTTACAATTTTGGAGTTTCCATTGCGTGGCGATTGGCGACAGTCTCCGAGTCATTGAGTTCGCTTGAAGAAAGCCTCTCGTGAGCTTAGAGCTATTTTCTAGAGGCTTGTGAGCCCGGAGTTCCGACCCTAGGGTCGCGCAAGTGTTTGAATTGTTCATGGTGAGTCTCCAAATATATCGGATCATTCTAGGCCTGAATACCGCCTTTTGTAGTCTTAGGTCCATATCGCGAGGGCTTTGTGAGCCCAGAACCCCGACCCTGGGGTCGCGAGGGTGTCGAATTGATTAAGTCTCTAATCATTTCGGAGCATATTTGATGTAGAGGTTTTTTGCTGAGGATAAGTCAAAATATTTTTCTTCGAGGCATCGAATGCTTGGAAAATATTCTTGATTGCTTGGCGAAAATATAAGTTGTAAATATATATTGTTCTGTTGCCGTGAGTCTGGTCTACATGGGTGTGACTCTCGTGATTATCTGATGTGCTTGTATGGTTCAATATTGGAAAATAAGAGGGAGATCATGGAGTTGTTGGGTCCCTTACCTGGGTACGTGCAGTTCTATTAATAATCTTATTGGCGGAACCCTCCTTCTGATAGAAAACCGATCGAGGAAAGAATGCCCGATGGCCCCATGGTGGCTGCAGATCCTCGAACGAGATCTAGAACTACTAAATCCCTTGGCTGCCTGTCTGCGTACAGATTAACAACAAGAAAGGACAAAAAGAGATGATAAAAGGATGTTGCGTTCCTGGGAGTATGCCCCTCGACAGTCGTATTCCTCTTCCGGCCAGGCCGGGCTGAAGACGCGAGTGCTCTTACCCTTTGACCTCATTTGAGGATAACGTCGATCATGGACGTAAGACGAGGAATCTCCTTCTATCGCTTGTAGCCAGATGCTTTGCTCCGTGTCTGTCATGGGGTATTACAACCTTGGAGGAGTAGAGCCTAAATTGCATCCCGTGCGATGTATTCACCGTTGTCTATTCAAAGCATATGCACCCTGCATTACTCGATGTATTAGCCCGAGCTCGGGAGGGCATCCGAGTTGTCCTATTGGCTTTGGCCCGACATTATTGGTACAACGTTTGGTGATACACCTATAATAAAAAATGTATGTTTTGTTGGAAATGAGTTAGAACGAATAAAGGGATTACAAATACGTTAATGTGATGTCAAAGTGGAGTCTCGTCATCTTTTTCCTCGAGCGAGAGGGTGTCCTTGGGGAGTATTCCCCGGGGTCATCCCTTTCTGGTGACGGGCATTTGCATTCTACGTTCTACGAATCTTAGTAGGGTGTCGCCATACTTTAATGGTTGTGACGATATGACACAGCTCGTCGGCTCTGCTTTGTTTGATTTCCCCTTGTCTTTGGAGCTGGATCCGGGTTCGCTTGCTTGGCGATGCTTTGTGGTCACCTTTGTTGGATAGCGTAGTTGCTGCTCTCTTGGGTCTGGAACTCTGAGCATATCATGACTCTCGTGGTGGGCCACGGTTTCCTTGGAGGGGTTTTGGCTGAATAGATTCAATCCACCCGGAGTTCCCATCTTTACTTATGGTGACCACTATGCTTGGAACTGCAACATTAAAGACGAGCTTTATCGGGCAAGGTTTCCTTGCCAGTTGCGTCTTATTGAATCTGGTACCATTGGGGGTTCCTCGAAGGTGTCATCTTCGGGATACCGCCTTGTTGTTGCAAGATGTATCGTACTTCAGATTGTATTTTTCCGTTCGCGCCATGTGGATGATGGCTCCGTTCATTTAGTGTCGGCTTCTCTATTGGATATCTGCCTCGATATGCCGATCTAGTGAGGGTTTCTCGAGGGTTACCGACAGCTCTAACTTGAGTCCAGTGTTGGTTGCTGGTATATGACCAACCCTCGATCGAATATTCAACTAAGCTTCGCTCGAATTGCTCCAGAGCTACCGGGTATGCTTTGTTTGGGTTTTGGGTACAGGCCCATGCCACCCTACTATTTAGGACCGGGAGTGGTCTCATTTGACTCGTCGGATAGTGGGGCACGGCTTCCAGAGATATTTTATTTCTTCTTCTTCTCTCGGCCTTCAATGCATTGAGCGATTTTTGGCATTATTTTGATGGTGTTGGCATGTTCTTCCACAGATCATGTTAATATGGTAAGCGTGTCTCCGAGATTAGATGTCAAATAATGATGCCGCATCATGGTCTCTTCCGGGGGAATTTCTTCAAATCTCGTCATCAGGATGGGCCCGAGTTCTCCATTTTGGAGTTCGTCATTCCTGAACGGGCGTGCGTGAGTGGTGATGTATCTGTGAGGACTTGGTGTCCTATTACTTCCAGGGAATTTCGTTGTTTCTGACTTTCGCGAAATGGCCACTGGGAGCTTATATCTAGGAGACGGTTGTTGTAGGAGTCTCCACGAGCGTGAGTCGATCTTCACGATAATATCTTCCAGCATCCTCACTGTTACAGGATAAGTTGTTGGTTCGTCGTTGCCCGATACCTCAGGAACTAGCTTGGAGCAAGGAGATATTTCGGATGCTGCCACGCCGAGAGTCTCCGGGCGGCTCTGTAGCTGAGTGATGGCCAAATATTATTCCTGCAACATTTCAAAAATAACACGAAAATATACTTCCCGTTGGAGTGCAAGAATTCGTTACCCCGCCATACAGCGTATGAATCCATATCCGCTCAGACTGATCTAGATGCGTTATCGGGGTCCTGCTGTGTCACGCCAGCTGTTAGGATGGCCACACTGTTTTCCTTGCGATTTATGGGGTTACCGTCCTCGATTTCGCTTATCGAGCTGACCATTAACCTGAAATCGAAAGGTCTTGGACAAGCAAAAGTGTAAGAGATATCATGCGTTTAATTGACGAAACTAGTAAGAAAATAATCACTATTATTTTTAGCCGCACGGTGGGTGCCAAACTGTTTACCGTGAAAATGGTAACAACAATTAAATTTGTAATTGGGATTTTAAAAATACGTGATCTATCCCCGAGCTAGTTTGTAAGGGTGATGAATGCTAAACATGGGGTATAACAGTAAAGATCAAGCTAGCAAAAATAACAATCGAACCAGTAAGGGGGCGTTCCTGGGCTTAGAGCAAGCCAGTAGATACCTCAGGGCCAAGCCTCGAGCCTATTTCGGGCCTATCGAGGGTAGTCAGGAAGGAAAAAACAGATAAGTATGTGTATACAAGGCTTTATACCGTCAATCTTGAACTAAATAATGAAGAAAGAATGAAGAACAAACAAAGAACAATAAAATGCTAGAGTGACCTCGGGGTCGAAGAACACAAATAACTTAGAAGAAAGAGATAGAGAGAGATATTATTGCTTATTGGAGAAGTGGAGCAACATCAGTCCCTTACAAGATGGGATAAGTCCCTTTTATATAGGAGAGGGGACTCAGTAAAGTATGTATACATTATTTACAAGAGTAAAAAGATGAGATAGCCTAACGTACGCTATCTCAGTAGGCTACAGATAGACCGGCCTTGTCAGGTGTAGTTGTGTACTTCGGAGACCTCTTTTCTTACCCTGATCTTTGGCCATGCTTCCTTTGATTCGAACCTCGAGGAGCCTTAGGCTCAGAACTCGATCATGGCCTTCCATCCTCGGGGTCTTGGGGAAGGCTTTCGAAATTGTCTTGATAGCAAAAATCAAGTTTTGTGATTTTACGTCATACATTGTGAAAATTGTTGGAAATCTGATTTTTCATAAAGTATTCATTAGCATGTTTCTTTTACTGCCTTTATTACTTGCACTATTAATCCTGTTGTTAGCTTAGGAAAGCATGTCTAAGTGATTTAATTATTTAATTGTTTAACCTGTTTACCTGAACTCTGTGCAGCATGCTAGGCTAGAATTGTTGTTGACTCAATATGAAATTTCCCCTTCTCAGAATATTTTATTGTTGTCGTTGTGTATTTACATTGGGACTACGGATGTGGGATTTCGGTAGCTCCCCCTTGTCTGTTTACTTTGGGACTGCGGGTTAAATTTCCCATAAATCCCCCTGCACATTTACTTTGGGACTGCGGGTTAGATTCTCGATAAATTCCTCTACACAGTTATATAGAACTACGGGAATGCACCTGGTAGATTCCCTCAGTACTAGGTATTTATATTTGGGAAATACGGATCGAGATTTTTAGTAGATCCCCCGCGCATTGATAGTTGGACTACGAGACGGGATCCCGGGAGATCCTTCGGATATATATATGATGGACTACGGGATAATTTCTTTGTTACTTTTAAAATCGCGTTTTAAAGTTTAATATTGCAAGATCAAATGGAATCAAATTTGAGGAGGTCCATAAGAACTCTATAGAACCTGACTTTGTGCGACTTGTCCATGTTGAGGTGTATTTATATATATCTTTAGTTTTTTTTTATTGCATCTTTGTGATTGTATCTTAAAATTAAGTGTCGAATTCCTTTTTGCTATCTTTCTTTAAGGTTACTTGCATTTTTTGGTCTAGTTATGAAATGATTCTCTTTGGGCTGGTATAGGACACTTATGTCTAAATAGATACAGTTTTTGGTTACATATGGGTATTTTATGATTATAGAATAAAGTTGAGGAAGAGAGGTAATTTGCTTTATTTATCTCAAAGGTATAAACTTTGTGTCTTGTTTTGGTCTTTCAGTATAAATTGATTAAGACGCCTTTAATAAACCATTAAAAGGAGCAACTGTTGATTGATAAGCTATTTGCTTAGTGTTCTGATTAAGTTAAGTAAACGGCTAGCCATGACCTTCTTTGTTACTGCAGGGATTTTGCAGTCTGAATATTTTTCATCTAATGAAATATTAATCTTTGTTGTAACTCTTTTTTCGTTTGTGATAGTATATAGTTAATTTTTATTCTAAATATATCATACATGGTGATCAATAATCTTTTCTTTTCTTCTTCTTTTTTAGTCGAGTCTGATCTTTTTTTCAAAAAACACAATTTAAAATCACTTTGTTGTCGTGATCTTTCTTTTATTCTTAGAGGAAATCGTGGATGCAGCTTCTATATATATATATATATATATTCAATACTAGTTTCGTATATGTTCTGATTATGTGTTATTTGTGAGAGATTAAACTGATTCAAGGTTAGGACCTTTTGGAATATTTTTTAGTCAATTCTATATTTAATCTTCTAACTATGGTGTCAAGAAGTATGTACATAGTCACTTTAATTCCAACAAAAATTAAATTTCAATGTCTTGCTTTTTTCTATTGTTTGCTCTATTTGTTTAATTTGAATGTGCTCTCTCTTGTCCAGCATTGCTATACAAAAAAATTACTCAAATGAGAGAGCTGTACCGCACCAGTACCACCACCACATAATGCTGAGAACTCATCACACATCGTAGAACCGAAAAACACGAATCTAACCCAGAGGATATACCTCCACATAACCTCGTCGCAACGCGCGACCCTATTCAAATACTGGTCCACATGAAACACCTCAAGTCACTATGCTCAAAATCAACTTCCACGTGCAATTTGATGTCTAGCACCAAAAGCAAATCATCATAACCACGGAGATACAACCCGAAAGGACACAAACGCTACGCCATGAACAGAGCAATACCCAAAACTCTTTCCGCTCGAATTCCACTATGAGACCCCAATAGAACAGCACAATATGTGCCTGTAACCAGTAAATCATAACGCCTCGCAATATGGAGAGGTAACTCATAGATCACTCTAGAACACTAAGAAGTTCAATAACAGTCGAATCAACATATCCCTCAATAGTAGCAACTCAGAGCCAACAAAGCCTGCTCGATGCAGAACACATCCATATTGTCCTACCAATGTCACGACCCTAGTTTGCCCTCTGTGAACATGTCCTATGGCACCTAGTTTCTATGACTAGGTAAGCCTAACAATGCAGAAATTAATATAACTTGCTGGAAAATTTAATTATACTAAGCAGAACAAGAAGAAAAATGGTATAAAAAGTGTCACTTGGCATATACAACTCAAAAATAAAATGCAGAAGTCTACAATCTCATCCCAAAACCCGAAAACTCACGGGAACCACAGGCTAATAGAAATGTAATATGCTACTCTAACTCCAGAATGTCTAAATAATTCAAAGAAAAGGATAGAACAACTACTAAAACTGGAATAAAATAGAGACTCTTGATTTACGGACGTGGCAGATATACCTCAAAGTCTTTGCTAGATCTCTCTGCCTCGAGGATAATGCGCCTGAGTAGTGGTACCTGGATCTGCATATGAAAAACATGCGCAAAAGGGGCATAAGTACACCACAGTAGTACTCAATAAGTGCCAAGCCTAACCTCGATTGGGTAGTGACGAGGAAGGTCAGGGCCCTACTGAGATAAACATAATATATGATAAGATAAGGAAAAATAGTATAGATAAAGTCTACAGCGAGAATTCAAACAGGATAAATAAGGGAAGCAGTAGTAGGAAGCAGAAGCAAAATAACATAAGGAATACTACTCAGAGCAGGAAATAATAGCCGGGGATCTCTTGGTATCCCGAAGATCTCTTGGTATCCTCCAAATATACCCGAGGGATCTCTTGGTATGCTCATTCTATACATGAGGGATCTCTTGGTATTCCGAGGATCTCTTGGTATCCTCGTCATATACACGGGGGATCTCTTGGTATCCCGAAGATCTCATTGTATCATCAAAACTTACACTTACATATGCCAGGGATCTCTTGATATCTGCACCTCAGTCCAGAACATAACAAATACAGGGGGATCTCCCGGGATGTCGTCTCATAGTCCCTATTTAAAACACACAATAACAGCCCAACACATTACGATAAATGCTAACTCAGAACAAGTAATAGAAAACTCCTAGCATAACATGCTTTACGTAATTCAACCAAGAGAGTTTAAGCACTTAAGCAAATAAGTCAAATAAACATGATTCTCTAAACTAGCACAGGATAAACTTGAAATTCAAAATAAACAGATAAGCAAGAAAAACTCAATTTAAATACTTCAAGTAAAAACGGATTTCCATCAATTAGCTCAAGTACGTGTTTGTCACCTCACGTACAAGGCTTTCAAATATCAATATTATATCATAAGGGGAAGAGGTCCCTCACACAAGGTTAGACAAGCCACTTATCCCAAACCAGTACAAAATCAACTAGAAACCATGCCTTTACCACGAGTATCTGACTTCAAATGGCCCAAATTTAATCAATTCAATTACATTTCGTAAATAACGTCACAAACGACTGGTTTTACTATTTAATTCAAAGCTACAGCGTGAAAATAGGTGAAATGACCAAATTGCCCTTCAGACCAACATCTCGAAATCGAATAATTGTTTACATTTTTAGAACCCCCGTACTCTCACGAGTCTAACCATATAAAAATCTACCAAATCGGAGGTCAAACACCCACTTAAAACTCAATTGTTTAGCCTATGAAGTTTTACCTAATTTTTCCAAATTTTGATCCCCAATTCGAATTTTAATGATGGATTTAACTACATAATGATGAAATATAACTATAAGGGATTAAATAAATGTTACCCAATAATCTTCTCTTGAAAACCCTCTCAAATCGCCCTCTCCCGAGCTCAAATTTGATTTTCTAACTTTTGAAATCTAACCCTCGAAATCTCTATTTCTGAACAGTGGTTTCCGCTTCTGCGGACAAGGGACCGCATTTGCGGTCCCGCTTCTGTGGAAACTAAGCCGCTTATGCTGTTCCATTTAAAAATCTAATTTCCGCTTCTGCGGTTCCATTGTCGCAGATGCGTCTCCGCTTCTGTGGATTTTAAACCGCATCTGCGGTTTCGTCGAAACCCATAGTTCCGCTTCTGCGGTTACTATCTCGCAGGTGCGAGTCCGCTTCTGCAAAATTTCCTCCGCATCTGCGGATCCTGAAGATTATGCCCAAAACCGCTTCTGCGGCTCCGCTTCTGCGGTTCCCAAGCCATAGAAGCGAAAATACCAGAAGAGAAAAACTTCAGCTGCTGCAACACTTCTCCGATCTTTCCGTCAACCATCTGAAATCATCCCGAGACCCCCGCGACCTCAACCAAAAGCACCAATAACACCCAATACCCTATTCAATATTGTTCCAACCCTTAAACCACCTAAATAATGTCGGAAACTCAATTAAATCAAGGATTTACGCCTAAGAACATCTAATTTCATCAAAACAGACTTTCAATCAAAAACCTAACCAACGTCCGAATGACCTAAAATTTTGCACACACATCCTAAATGACATGTCGAAGCTACTGCAACTTCCGGAAATCCAATCCGACAATCGGATCAAAACTCAATATCGGACCGAAAATTTCAAAAATTCAAACTTTGGCATTTCAAGCCTAAATGAGCTACGGACTTCCAAAGTAGATTCTGAACACGCTCCCAACCCCAAAATCACCTAACGGAGCTAACAGACCACTTTTCAACACTTAAGCTCTCATTCAGGGACTAAGTATCCCAAAACTCTCCGAAACCCAACACCGAACGTTCCGGCAAACCAAAATAGCATAAATACACTTAGGGGAAGCAGTTAATAGGGGGTCGGGGCGTTAATTCTTAAGGCGAATGGTCGGGTCATCACATCCTCCTACACTTAATCATTCGTTCGTCCTCGAACAAGCATAGAGAACATACCTAAAGTAGTGAAAAGATGAGGGTAACTTCTGCGCATATCCTGCTCGGTCTCCCAGGTCGCCTCCTCGGCCGGCTGATGCCGCCACTGAACCTTTACTGAAGCAATGTTCTTTGACCTCAACTTTATGATCTGCCTATCCAATATAGCCACTAGCTCCTCAATATAGGATAGATCCTTATCCAACTGGACTGAACTGAAATCCAACATGTGTTATAGGTCACCATGATACCTCCGGAGCATCGAAACATGAAATACCAGATAAACTCCGGCCAAACTGGGTGGTAAGGCAAGCTCATAGGCAACCTCCCCAACTTCCCTCAAAATCTCAAAAGGGCCAATAAACCTCGAACTCAACTTTCCTTTCTTCCCAAACCTCATGACGCCTTTCATAGGTGAAACCCGAAGCAGAACCCGCTCACCAACCATTTATGAAACATCACGAACCTTCCTGTCCGCGTAGTTCTTCTGTCTGGACTGGGCTGTACGGAGTCTATCCTAAATTACCTTAACCTTCTCCAATGCGTCTTGAACTAACTCTGTGCCAAAAAGCCTGGCCTCACCCGGCTCAAACCAGCCCACCGAAGATCTACACCTCCTACCATATAAAGCCTCATAAGACACCATCTGAATGTTGGACTGGTAACTGTTGTAAGAAAACTCCGCCAATGGCAAGAAATGATCCCAAGACCCTCCAAACTCGATCACACATGCATGGAGCATATCCTCAAGAATCTGAATAGTGTGCTTGAACTGTCCGTCTGTCTGGAGGTGAAATGATGTGCTCAATTCCACCCGAGTACATAACTCCTGCTGCACCGAAATAATAGAAACTAGAATACCATGCAGAGGAATGATCTCCCGGATATGAATCTCCGCCAACTGCTCCTATGAATAAGTGGTACACACAGGAATGAAATGAGCGCACTTGGTCGGCCGATCCACAATAACCCAAATGGCATCAAACTTCTTCAAGGTCCATGGGAGTCCAGATACAAAGTCCATGGTGATGCGCTCCCATTTCCACCGGCCTGTATTCCGTGACTCCTATGAACCTAGAGCTCTGATACCAACTTGTCACGACCCCAGTTCATCCTCTGTGAACATGTCCTGATGGCACCTAGTCCCTACGACTAGGTAAGCCTAACAATGCGGAAATTAAAATAACTTGCAGGAACATTTAATTATACAAAGCAGAACTAGAATAAAAACGGTATATAAGTGCCACTTGGCATATACAACTCAAAAGTAAAACGCAGAAGTCTACAATATCACCCCAAAACTCGAAAACTCACGGGAACCACATGCTAAAAGAAATGTAATACGCTACTCTAACTCCACAATGTCTAAACAACTGAAACAAAAGGATAGAACAACTACTAAAGCTGGAACAGAATAGAGACTCTTGGTCTGCGGACGCGGCAGATATGCCTCGAAGTCTCCGCTAGATCTCTCCGCCTCGAGGATAGGGCATCTGAGTAGAGGTACCTGGATCTGTACATAAAAAATATGCGCAGAAGGGGCATGAGTACACTACAGCGGTACTCAATAAGTGAAGCCTAACCTCAGTTGGGTAGTGACGAGGAAGGTCAGGGCCTTACTGAGATAAACATAATATATGATAAGATAAGTAAAAACAGTATAGATAAAGTCTACAAAAAGAATCCGAACAGGATAAACAAGGGAAGCAGTAATAGGAAGCAGAAGCAAAACAATATAAGGAATATTACTCACAACAGGAAATAATAGCCGGGGATCTCTTGGCATCATAAGGATCTTGTGGTATCCTCAAAATATACCTGAGGAATCTCTTGGTATCCACATCATATACAAGAGGGATCTCTTGGTATCTCGAAGATCTCTTGGTATCCTCAAAACTTAGACTTACATGTGCCAGGGATATCTTGGTATCCCGCACCTCAATCAAGAACATAACAAGTGCCGGGGAATCTCTCGAGATGCTGTCCTATAGTCCCGATTTAAAACACACTATAACAACCTAACACATTGGGATAAATGCTAACTCAGAACAAGTAATAAAAAAATCCTAGCCTAACATGCTTCACGTAATACAACCAAGAGAGTTTAAGCACTTAAGCAAATAAGTTAAATAAACATGCTTCTCTAAACTAGCACAGGATAAACTTGCAATTCAAAATAAACAGACAAACAAGAAAAACTCACTTTAAATACTTCAAGTAAAAATGGATTTCCAACAATTAGCTCAAGTACGCGCTCGTCACCTCACGTACGAGGCTTTCAAATATCAATATCATGTCCTAAGGGGAAGAGGTCCCCCACACAAGGTTAGACAAGCCACTTACCTCGAACCGGTACAAAATCAACTAGAAACCACACCTTTGCCAAGAGTATACGATTCCAAATGGCCCAAATCTATACAATTCAATTACAAATCATAAATAACATCGCAAAAGACTAGTTTTACTATTTAATTCAAAGCTAAGGCGTGAAATTAGGTTAAATGACCAAAATGCCCTTCAGGCCAACATCTCGGAATCGAATAATTGTTTACATTTTTAGAACCCTCGTACTATCAAGAGTCTAACCATACAAAAATCTCCTAAATCGGAGGTCAAACACCCACTCAAAACTCAAAAGTTTAGCCTATGAAGTTTTACCTAATTTTTCCAAATTTTGATGCTCAATTCGAATTTTAATGATGGATTTAACGACATAATGATTAAATATGACGAGAATGGATTAAATAAACGTTACCCAATAATCTCCTCTTCAAAACCCTCTCAAAATCGCCCTCTCCCGAGCTCAAATTTGATTTTCCAACTTTTGAAATCTAACCCTCGAAATCTCTATTTCTGAAAAGTTATTTCCGCTTCTGCGGACAAGGGACCGCATTTGCGGACAAAGGACCGCATATACGGTCTTGCTTCTGTGGAAACTAAGCCACTTCTACGGTTCTATTTAAAAATCTAATTTCTGCTTATGCAGTTCCATTGTCGCAGATGCGTTTCTGCTTCTGCGATTCCATCGAAACCTATAGTTCCGCTTCTGCGGTTACTATCTCGCAGGTGCGAGTCCGCTTCTGAAGAATTTCCTCCACATCTGCAGATCTTGAAGATTATGCCCGAACCCGCTTCTGCTGTGACAAAGCCGCTTCTGTGGTTCCCAATATCGAAAACTCAATTAAATTAAGGATTTATGGCTAGTAATTTGAAATTTCATCAAAATACACTTTCGATCAAAAACCTAACCAAAACACGTCCGAATGACCTGAATTTTGCACACACATCCCAAATGACATGACGGAGCTACTACAACTTCCGAAATTCCAATCCGAACCTCGGACCAAAAACTCACTATCGGAGCGGAAATTTCAAAAATTCAAACTTCGGCATTTCAAGACTAAATGAGCTACGGGCTTCCAAAATTCATTTTGAACACGCTCCCAACCCCGAAATCACCTAACGCCACTAACGGAACCATCGAATTTCCATTTCAAGGTCGTCTTCACACTATCCCGACTACGGACCACTTTTCAACACTTAAGCTCTCGTTCAGGGATAAATGTCCCAAAACTCTTCAAAACCGAACACAAAACGTCCCATCAAACCAAAATAGCAGAAACGAACTTAGGGGAAGCAGTTAATAGGGGATCAGGGCATTAATTTTTAAGACAACCGGTCGGGTCCATACGATACGGTGACCGGCACCAAATCAATACTGAAATCAACAATCATGTCACGCGGCATGCCCGGCTGTAGGAACCACAACTAAGAAGACAACCCTTCCCAACCATCCCCTGGGTCTTCAAAAATGAAATCACCCTAGTGGGACAAAATCCGTCGAAACTCGCCACTTCATTCATGGCATCCCCGGCATAGCCAATGTCATGGTCTTACCATAACAGTCCAAAATAACACGACACGGAGACAACTAGTCCATACAGAATATCACATCGAAATCTAACATGCTGAGAAACAAAGGATCCACTCGGGTTTCCAAACACCCAATAGTACCACAGAAGGCTAACACACGTGTCCCATAACCACAACATTGCCGACTTATGATAGCTCCCAGTCTCCAAATCTACATAGCACACGAATCACCATATCCGATCCCAACTCCACCATTTGAATATATAACACGCCTCACATACCCAATCACTCCACGAGGGATACTCCTACAATTCTTCTGTGCCAGCTAGCAAACTCGAATATCAGCAGTCAATCAAACAAGAGAGTGCATGTATTATTAACTCAATCACATTGCCCTTTTCTGAAATGTATGCCCTCTTCAAGCAACATCAATTAGCAATATCATTTGCCTAATCATTTGAAACTATCTGTGTTGCTTAACAATTTGTGACTTTCCTTTCAGAACTGAACTGTGACCTTACACATGCCAATCTCAATCCTACACAATATACCGCACATACTATGACATCCTATGATAAATGTGAAAACCTCATAATCCACTCCAAACATATGTAACTATGTACTCAAGTAGCCAAGAACATTCCATTGATCTTATCATGACCCAATTTCATTGTAGGTCGTGATGGCGCCCAACAGCGTTGTCCGACAAGCCAACCCAAAAATATAAGTGAACTCACATTTTAATATACCAAAACAATTCTAGAATTTTCTAAATTTTAATATTAAACAAGTGATAATTAGCAATGTAAATTGATAATTATACATCCCAAAAGAATAGTCTACCAATGCATGTGCCAAGACCTGGTATCACAAGTGTATGGGCATCTAGTAGAATATACAAAAAAATATGTCTACTCTACTGTTTGAAAAGGAGTAGACAATCCAAAACAAAAGAGAGATTCGATCGTGCTACTGAACGGCATAGGAAGGGTGAAGCTCACCATGGAATCTCAGCCAACTATCAAGAATGCGCACCAGACGGGTAACCAGATTCACCTGCCTCAGAACCTGTACAATTAAGTATATACCCAGTAAGTATCTAGTCTAAAATCGAAGAAGAAGTAGAGATGTGGGGTCGACTTGACACCTACTAGGGTCAATAATAAGATAATATGAGGTTCAATAGTTCAGTTCACAATGTACATAGATAGAAGAAAGTTCAAATAAGAAATAATACTGAAAACCTTCTCATCAATTAATACGTCTTGGCATTTCCTTATTTTAAAGCATGTAGTCTTTCGAACAATAATTCATACGGATTATAAGAGGTCCCAGTTCCATTATCACACAATTTTCGTCGAGGACGTTCGGCCCGATCCAACATGAAAATAAATTGTGCACTGCTGAGGGTCGAATGGCCCGAACCATATGCATATACAATTACCAATATGTTGAGGCGAACGGCCCGCTCCTATGACAACAGTGGAAACAATCACCCGCTCACGGAATATACTTGCGATGCGGTTAAGTATAAATACAAATTCAATGCTTCTTTAATTCTTTTCAAAATAATTATTTACTTGGAACCCTTTAAATCATAACCTTATCAACGAGATTTCAATCAATGCAACTCCACAATTTAATCATATAACATTACCCACAAAGCATGGTGTAAGCCTAGAATTACCAAGACATAACAGGAACAGTAGCCACGTACGGACTCTCGTCACTTCGTGCATACGTGGCCCCCCACAATCAAATAACGTATTAATTAAGTTCACCTATGGGGAGATTTCCCTCTTACAAGGTTTGAAAAGAGACTTACCTCGCTTCTCGACCTATTTTGCGGTCCAAGCTTAAACCCAAACCCTCAATTTTGGTACCAAACACTCCAAAACTATCAAAATAGCATAGAAACTAATCAATATAGGCTTAGAAGTTCATATCCCAACCATTAGGGTGATTCCCCAGTCCAAGTTACAAGATTCCTAAAATTCGACCACCTTGGCCCACGTGCCCGAATTTCAGAGATTTTTGAAGAAAGTTCTTACCCATAGCCTGAGGATCAAGAATATATGATTTTTACTCCATGTCATAACAAAATTCGTGGTTAAATCTTGTTTTTATCAAAACCCTAGGTTTTTACTCAAATCCCATGATTTTCACTAATTTTTGTGTGTTAATCTACCCATAACCCAAGTATTGAACTCACATTAAGTAGAAATAACTTACCTCACAATGCTAGGTTGAAATCCCCTTTATGAAAGGACACAAATCGCCCAAGTGTAGAAGTGAAATGAAATAGATCGCCTAAGTCCTATTTTTTAAAAGTTGTGTCTAGGCCTCTAATGTCGCATTTGCGACATCAGGCTCGCAATTGCGACAAAACTTTTGCAAATGCAAATTGGGCCTTCCTATGCCTTGATTACAAATACGATAGAGGGGTCGCAAATGCGGAACCTGCTGATTCGCAAATGCAAAGAGAATGTCGCAAAACCGACCACTACGCCAGCCAGGCTTCATCGCAAATGTGATGCTTACTTCGCAAATGCGAACAATTTCCTCGCATTTGCTAGGCCTGCAACTTGCCCAGAAATACTAGAAAATTAGGGTGTTTTTCACCCCCCAACCTATGTCTGAAACTCACCCGAGCCCTTGGGTTTCCACTCCGAATAATCACACAAGTCCAACAACATTGTACAAACTTGCTCGAGCGATCAAATCGCCGAAATAACATCTAAAACTACGAATTCAACACCAAAACGCATGAAATCCTCAAGAAGATTCAAATTCCTATTTTTACAACCGGACGTCCAAATAACGTCAGATCAGTCCCGTTTCTCACCAAATTTCACAGACAAGACTTAAATGTTATATTGGACCTATACCAGGCTTCGACACTAACATACAGGCCCGATACAAACATGATCAAACATTATTTAATTTCTTTAAATCCTTAGAATTTCAGTTTAATAATTTTTAACAAAAATTCATTACTCGGGCTAGGGACTTCGAATTTCGATTCCGGGCATACGCCTAGGTCCCATATTTTTCTGTGGACCCTCCTGGACCATCAAAAGACAGCTTACTAAAAATGTTGACCAAAGTCAAAATTAGTCTTTTAAGAAGATCCTAGGGAATAAAGTGTGCCTATTTCAACCCAAACTCTTCCAAATCCCGAACCAACCATCCCCGCAAGTCGTAAATCAGTTAGAGCAAGTGCCAGAAGTCTTATTTAGGAGGATAGGGTTCTAGAAAGAAAAAATACCAATCAGGTCGTTACATTCTCCACCTCTTAAACAAACGATTGTCCTCGAATGGACATAGAAAATTTCTAGAGCTAGGAAAAAAATGGGGATATCTGCTCTGCATGTCCTCCTCGAACTCCCAGCTCGCCTCCTCGACTAGTTAGCCCCGCCAGTGGACCTTTCCCGTGGAAATTGTCTTGGATCTCAACTATGATCCTGCCTATCAATAATGGCAACTGGCTCCTCCTCATAACCCAGACTCTCATTCAAGTGAACAGTACTGAAGTCTAAAACATGAGAAAAGTCGGCATGATATCTCCAAAGCATAGACACATGAAAAACTGGATGAACACCCGATAGGCTGGGGGGTAAGGAAAGCTCATAATCAACCTCCCCAACTCGCCTCAACACCTCAAATGGGACAATAAACCTTGAGCTCAACTTTCCCTTCTTCTCGAATCTCATAATACCCTTAATCGGCAAAACCTTCAAGAGGACCTTTTTGCCGACCATGAATGATACATCACATGCCTTCTGATCCATGTAACTCTTCTGTCTGGACTAATTTGTGCGAAGTCGTTCCTTAATCAACTTTACCTTCTCTAAGTCATCTCTCACCAAATCTGTACCATACAACTTAGCCTCTCCGGTCTCAAACCACCCGATAGGAGAAAGACATTGTCGACCGTATAAAGCCTTAACTAGGGCCATCTCGATGCTGGATTGGTAACTATTGTTGTAAGAAAACTTAGCCAAAGGCAATAAAATATCCCATTCTCCTCCAAAGTCAATCACACATGCTCTCAGCATATCCTCCAAAATCTAAATTGTCCGCTCCGACTATCCATCGGTCTGAGGATGAAATGTTGTGTTGAGTTCCACATGAGTCCCCAACTCACTCTAAACGGCTCTCCAGAAATGGGAGGTGAACTGAAGGCCTCTATCTGATATGATGGAAACAAGCACAACGTGCAATCGAACTATCTTCTGAATGTAAATCTGAGCCAACCTCTCCGAAGTATAAGTAGTCACAAACGGAACAAAGTGTGGTGACTTGGTCAATCTGTGAACAATGACCCACACTGCATCAAACTTCTGCAAGGTCTGGGGCAACCCAACTACGAAATCTATAGTACTGCGCTCCCACATTCACTCAGGTATAGGCATCTGCTGAATTAGGCCACCTGGCCTCTGGTGTTCACACTTAACCTACTAGAAATTCAAACACCTAGCCACATACACACTACATCTTTCTTCATTCGCTGCTATCGATAATGCTACCTCAAGTCAAGATACATCTTTGTAGCATTCGGATGAATGGAATACCGTGAACTGTGTGCCTCCTCTATGATCCTCTCCCTCAGTCCATCAATATTAGGAACACATAGGCAACCCTGGAGTTGCAGAACACCATCATCGCCAATAGAAACCTCCTTGGCACTACCCTGTAGTAGTGACTCCCTGAGAACTGCCAAATATGGATCATCGAACTGTCAAGCCTTGATCTGCCCTAATAATGAAGACTGAGCAACAACACATGCAAGGACTCGGTTGGGCTCTAAAATATCCAACTTCACAAGTCTGTTAGCCAAGGACTGAATGTCCAAAGCTAGTGGCCTTTCCTCTACTGGAATGAATGCCAAGATACTCATACTCTCTGCTTTCCTGCTTAAGGCATCCGCTACAATATTTGCCTTTCTCGGATGATAAACAATGGCGATGTCATAATCCTTCAGTAACTCAAGCCATCTATACTGCCTCAAATTGAGATCCCTCTACTTGAACAAATGATGTAAGCTATGATGATCAGTATACACCTCATATGACACCCCATATAGATAATGCCTCCATATCTTAAGAGCGTGAACAATCGCGGCCAACTCTAAATCGTGCACAGGATAATTCTTCTCATGAATCTTCAGCTGATGTGAAGCATATGCAATAATTTGCCCCTCCTGCATCAACGCACAAACTAAGACAACGCGTGAAGCATCGCAATACACAGTATACATCCTCAAACCTAAAGGTAACACTAGGATTGGTGCTGTAGTCAAAGTTGTCTTGAGCTTTTGAAAGTTCACCTCACAATCATCGGACAATTTAGTCATAGGTGATGGAATAGATGAAAACCCCTGCTTGAATCGATGGCAATAACCTACTAATCCCAGGAAACTCCTGATCTCGGTCACTGAATTAGGATATGGCCAACTCCGAACTGCCTCAATCTTCTTGGGATCTAACTTAATACCCTCTCCCGACACCATATGCCCCAAGAATGCCACTGACTTTAGCCAAAACTCATACTTGGAGAACATAGCATATAGCTTCTACTCTCGCAAGGTCTGAAGCACTACTCTCAAATGTTGCTCGTGCTCCCGCAGGCTATGTGAGTTTATTAAGATTTTTCAATGAAGATGATAACAAGGGAATCAATATAAGGTCTTAAAACCCTGTTCATCAAGTTCCTAAACTCTGTTGGGGCATTAGTCAAGCCAAAGGACATCACCAAAAAGTCATAATGACCATATCTAGTACGGAAAGCAGTCTTTGGAACATCTGAGTCCCGAATCATCAATTGATGGTACCCTTATCTCAAGTCGATCTTAGAGAACACCCTAGCACCCTGCAACTAGTTGAACAAATCATCAGTGTGTGTCAACGGGTACTTGCTCTTGATGGTAGCCTTGTTCAACTAGCGGTAGTCAATTCACATTCGCATGGTCCCATCCTTCTTATTTACAAACAACACCGGTGCACCCTAAGGTGACACACTTAGTCTAACAAAACCCTTTTCTAACAACTCCTTAAGCTTCTCCTTCAACTCCTTCAACTCTTTCGGAGCCATACGGTACGGTGGAATAGATATAGGCTGGGTACCTAGAGCCAAATCAATACAGAAATCAATATCACGATCCAGTGGTATGCCAAGAAGGTCAGAAGGAAACACATCGGCAAACTCTTGAACTACTAGAACTGAATCAATCATCGGATACTCTGTGCCGGGGTCCTGAACATAAGCTAGATAAGCCAAATAGCCCTTCTCGACCATATGTTGAGCCTTTAGAAAAGAGATAACCCAACTAGATGTATTTATTGAGGAACCCTTCCACTCTAACCTTAGCAACTCTGGCATTGCTAATGTAACAGTCTTGGCATGGCAATCTAGGACAGCGTGATATGGGGATAACCAATCCATGCACAAGATGAACTCAAAATTGGTCATATCAAGCAATATGAGATCTACTAAAACCACATATGAAAACACATGACCGATGGATCCGATCCACAACCATAGAATTGCCGACATGAGTGGACATAAAAAGAGGAGAACATAAGGACTCACGAGGAATATCTAGGAAATGAGCAAATAGAGATGACACATATCCATAGGTAGACCCTGGATCACAAAGCATTAAATCACCCCTACCGTAGATGGAAATAATACATATGATAACGGCATCTAAGGTCAATGCATCTGTTCTAGCTGGAATGGCATAAAATCTGGCTGGAGCACCGGCTAGCTGGCCTCCACCCGACTTAGCAATAGCTGGTTGAACTCTCCCTATCTAGCATTTACCTCTAGGACGACCCCTACCAGTCTGTCTCCCTGCCTCTGTGAGGCTAAGCAATTAGTGCTGCAATCATGGGCTGATAACCCTATTGTACTGCCTTGCCTCGAAGTCTGGGACAAAATCTCTTCATGTAATCTGGATCCCCACACTCATAACAGCCCCACAATGCCTATAGCCTGAGTCTGTTGACCTGAATACATACTAGAAGAACCCTAAATAGCCGGGGGCGATATGAACTCTCTGGCATAGCACTGAAGTAAGGCATCACTGGAGCACCTCGAGAAGGTGGTGGTGGTTCTGAATATGGGGGCCTGTTGGGCTGACCACTCCCGAAGTGACCTCTGCCCCTTGCTGGGGCACCTCTAAACCATCCAGAAAATCGGCCCTCTTATCCTGCTAAATCTGCTCTCTACCCCTCTAGCAATAGCCCTCAACCCTACAAGCAATCTCTACCATTATTTGATACTTAGTACCCATATCCACCTCTCGGGCCATGCTAGCTCGAATAATGGGGTGTAACCTCGAAATAAATCTTTGCACTCTCTCTGTGTCCGTAGGGAGTATCATGAGTGCATGGTGAGAAAACTGAGAGAATCTTACCTCATAGTCGATCACAGAAATCTAACCGTGCTCGAGCTTCTTGAACTAGCACCGAAACTATTCCCTCTGAGAGGACGGGATATACATGTCCAGGAAAAGCTGTGTGAATTGACCCTAACCAATGGGAGGAGAACCTGCTGGCCTACCAAAAACATGAGACTGCCACCATCTACAGGCCCTGCCCTCCAGTTGGAATGTAGTGAAGTTAACCCCATGAGACTCTAATATCCTCATGTTGTGCAGTCCATCCTTGCACTTATCAATGAAGTCCTAAGCATCCTCATGACGCTCACCTCCGAAGATGGGAAGGTGTAGCCTAGTCCATCTGTCTAGTAGCTTCTGCGGATCATCGTCCACAGTCGGTCTAGGTTGGGGTACCACTGCAGCAACTTGATGATCCACATCCGCCGGTAGTGCACCCGGAGTTGATACACTGCCGCTGCATGACCAGGAGCCTGGGCGGTAGGGGCTGTGCTCCCCTTCCGCTTGAAAAGTGACTGGGTTTGCTGGAATAAACCAGCCCGAGTCATGGTTTCCATGAACCACAACAGAGGGACCATGACCTTCTGGAAAACCAGTACTATCATGAAGGCCGCTGGGGTAGGCTCAGCTGCGCGCACCTCGCCCTGCTCCTCTATGATAGGATCCCTCAAAGGATTTGCGGTGGTTCAACTTGGGCAGTTCTAGGATGCCTTGTCCCCTTCCTCGGGTTGGTGCCATTCCCCTTCCTCTACCTCTGACTTTAGCAATGTGGGGAGCAGCTCCTCCCGGGTCTGGAACATCTGCCATGCGCATCCTTACCATCTGTGATAGAATAGGAGAAGGGAATTTAGTATACCATCAACTGCGCGATAAGAGACGAATAAAGAGTAGTTTTCCTAACACCCTATAACCTCTAGAAGATAGATACATATGCCTCTGTACCGATCTGTAAGACTCTATTAGGTTTTCCAATGACTTGTTACACCTATGTGAACCTAGTGCTCTGATACTATATTGTTAGGACCCAATTTCATTATAGGTCGTGATGACGCCCAACATCGTTGTCAAGCAAGCCAACCCAAAAATATTAGTGAACTTACATTTTACTTTACCAAACAAATTCCAGCATTTTCTAAATTTGAATTTAAAACAAGTGATAATTAGCAACGTAAAATGATAATTATACAACCCAAAAAAATAGTCTACCAATGTGTGTATCAAGACCTGGCATCACAAGTGTATGGGTATCTAGTAGAATATACAAAAGAATATGTCTACCCTAATGTCTGAAAAGGAATAGATAGACAAAAACAAAATAGAGGCTCCATCATGCTGCTAAACGGCATAGAAAGGGAGCAGCTCACCGTGGAATTTCGGCCAACTATCAAGAACACTAGACGGGTAACCAGATACACCTGCCTCAGAACCTGTACAATGAAGTACAGAAGCATAGTATGAGTACACAATCAATATGTACCCAGTAAGTATCTAGTCTAACCTCGAAGAAGTAGTGACGAGGGGTCGACTTGACACCTACTATGGCCAATAATAAGATAATATGAGGTTCAATAGTTCAGTTCACAATACACCTGGATAAAATCAAGTTCAAATGAGAATAATATTGTAAACCTTCTCATTAATTAATATGTCTTGTCATTTCCTTCTTTTAAAAAATGTAGTCTTTCAAATAATTTTTCATACAAATTATAAGAGGTCTCGATTCCATAATCACATAATATCCGTCGAGGACATTCGGACCGATCCAACATAAAAATAAACTATGCACTGCCAAGGGTCGAACGACCCGAACCATATGTATATACAATTTCCAATCTGCCGAGGCGAACGGCCCGCTCCCCTGAGAGTAGTGGAAACAATCACCCTGCTCACAGAATATACTTGCGATGCGGTTAAGTTAAATACAACCTAAATGCTTCTTTAATTCTTTTCAAAATAATTATTTACTTGGAACCCTATAAATCATAACCTTCTCAACAAGGTCTCAATCAATGCAACTCTATAATTTATAACTGTATATCATTACCAACAAAGCATGGTGTAAGCCTAGAATTACCCGGACATAAAGTAATAGTAGCCACGTGCGGACTCTCGTCACTTCGTGCGTACATGTCCCCCCAAAATCAAATCACATATTAATTAAGTTCACCTATGGGTAGATTTCCCTCTTACAAGGTTAGAAAAGAGACTTACCTCACTTCACGGACTACTTTCCGGTCCAAGGCTAAGCCCAAACCCTCAATTTGGTGCCAAACTCCAAAACTATCCAAATAGCATAAAAACTAATCAATATAGGTTTAAAAGTTCATATCCCAACCATTAGAGTGATTCTCCAATCAAAATTACAAGATTCCTAAAATTTAACCTCGGGCCCACGTGCTTGGATTGCAGAGATTTTTGAACAAAGTTGTTACCCATAGCCTAAGGATCATGAATATAATATTTTTACTCCATTCCATAACAAATTTTGTGGTTAAATCTTATTTTTATCAAAATCCTAGGTTATTACTCAAATCCCATGATTTTCACTAATTTTTGTGTCTTAATGTACCCAAAACCCAAGTATTTAACTCATATTAAATAGAAATAACTTACCTTATAATGATAGGTGTAAATCCCCTCTTTGAAAGCTCCAAAATCGCCCAAGTGTAGACATGAAATAAAATAAATGGCCTAAGTCCCGTTTTAAAAAGTTGTGTCCAGGCTCGCGAATGCGAAGTTGCAATTACGACAAATGGTTTGCAAATGCCAAGTAGGCCTTCCTCTGCCTTGATTGCAAATACGATAGAGGGGTCGCAAATGCGGACCCTGCTGGGTTCGTGAATCCGAAGAGAATATCACAAATGCGACCACTGCCCCAGCCAAGCTTCATCGCAAATGCAATGCTTACCTCGCAAACGCGGGAATTAAGTGTCCCTATTTCAATCGTAAATCTTCCAAACCCCGAACCAACCATTCCCGCAAGTCGTAAATCAGTTAAAGCAAGTGCATGAAGTTTTATTTAGGGGGACGGGGTTCTAGAATTCAAAAAGACCAGTCGGGTCGTTACAAATCCCATCTAGAAGAAAATCACTATATATCACATGCTCCTCGTGCCAGCAGAAAATGTACATCTCCAACCGTGGTAGAAAACCATCAAGAACTCTCCAAATCCCATTTGCACAAAACCAAACCGTCATGACTAAATCCTTTTAGCTCATCTAAATTACGCAGGTCACCACGACCAAAGAGCATTTCCATAAAGCACTTGTAGAAACTCATTACCATATAAGCACCCAAAGAACTAATCATATCCCTTATCATGCCAATCTAACCTACTACCAAGCTGTCTTATTTATCCCAAGCTTCTTTGATTTACCTTCGAATTGATACTCTCCTTGCCATGATACCGCAATCCTCAACCCAGACTCACCACACAAGACCCAAACATATATCACACCATCTAAGGCTCATAAGCCATTGAATACTCTCTCGAATATCCCCAAGAGCACCATATTCTGAATACTTACCCTGAAGCGACTTCCTACAAATCTAAAGCCATTACCTTCACTTTCCTGATATTGATATTTAGAATCTATAATGATCCAGAAATGCCACAAGTCTTGACACCCTCCAATGTAAACCTTAGTTTCTAGCCAAATACACATTCTGAAGATCTCCAATTATTACATGCAAATCTTGAATCCTTTAAAACCATTCTTGGGAGTCATCCACTCTACTCAAGTTTCCAATAAACTGATCAAACAAGCCGAACGACTTGTGCTCCATCGACACTCTAACACCCCAAAAAGTAATCCCACCTTAATGCAACCGAATAATTTCCTGCTCCATGCACATTACATCCTTCACCAATAACAACTCAAGTCATTCCACGATTCTTATAAACCCATAAAGCATAACACAACCCCTATTAAAAATTTCCCTTACTCGAATCATCCTCGATCTCCACCTCTGTAATCCATAACTGATTCACCAGTATACCTCAAGCTTGAGCCAACATAGCATATAACTGTGCAATCAACTAATCAATAGCAGACTCGCCCATTTGGCGTCAAAGCCATAGATCAAAACACACAAAGACTCACAATGCCCACACTCTCTAATACTGCCATAATACATACTAAGATTCAACTAAATCCTGCAAAAGATCATGCAACACAAACATCTAGTATTTAAATTCTTCTAAAATTTTGCATTCATCCCCCATAATAGTCAAACCCACTCTTTTAAATGATCTATATTCAAATTACAACACATATATTTCACGGGTACAAGAGGTCTTCCAACAAACAACAAAAGAATCACACAAATTCCAGAACACTCCGTAGGAGATAAACCACATGCTTCGCCTCAACTAACATCTCTTCATACCCTTCCACCGTCATATGCATCACGCAACAACTAAATCTTCCTGAATCTAAACTCATATCGTAACATAAAATCTACTCCACTCCCCTAGCTAGACAACATAAAAAGATGCTTCACATATCCCTTAACTTGGGTCTATACATCCACTCAAGTTGGAAATCGAGCACCAAATTATTCTTTCCACACTCAAGCAGACCCTTCTCGTCACATTCAAATCATATGAACACACCTCGTAGTCACATCATACTTATCACCTAGCCATTAAGTCATCACTTCCACGTATAGGGACACTATCAAAAATATAAATCCGGAAGCATGTGCACACACAATCAACACCTCAGTGCTCAAGCTACAAGAAGAGCCCGACCTCAAGTCCTCCAAATTCAACAGACAGAAATCACATCTTGCCGTTCGATTAAGGAATCATAAGTCGTCGATGCATAGCTGATACCAAGCGTTCAAGTGTGCATACGAACACGTGGAAGGAATTCAAGAGTTACATTTCAAGTTGAATCAAGGACGCACGACAAGAATTCAAGAATGTGGGATTTCCTAAAGGATCCGCAGCCTCTCATGGATAAGTACAGATATCTCCATACCGATTCGCGAGACTCTACTAAACCTGCTCATGACTCGCGAGACCTATGTAACCTAGGCTCCGATACCAACTTGTCACGACCATAAAACCGACGCTATCATGATGGTTCCTATCGTGAAACTAGGACAGCCGACAAAATTCCCAAATCAAACCATTATTTTATAAAAAGCCATTTTTAAGTCATTAATTAACAAGTAATCTCATAAAATAAGTTCAAATAACCAGTATGGGATAAATACACCAGCCCGGTATCGGGGTATCACAAGTTACGAGCATCTATTAAGGTCTGAATACAATGAAGAGCTTGAAATATACTAAAAACAATCTAAGAAGGATAAAAGGGAGGAAAGTAGGGCTACAAACGCCAAGCAGCTACCTTGCTAACTTCGATAAACCTGTCATTGAATAATCCACACCTGCTACCGGATTTAGAAATACCTGAATCTATACACAAGGTGCAGGGAGTAATGTGTGTACACCAACTCAGTAAGTAATGTGAGCACGTGATTTTTACCCCAAGTAAAAGAATTCCAAAATCAAAATAAATAATTTTTGTTACAATAA
>MU698977.1:0-10324 GCA_026770625.1 Nicotiana glauca | reverse complement strand
CCCGTCCGTCTGTGGATGAAATGTTGTGCTCAACTCTACCTGTGTGCCTAACTCTCGTTGAAAAGTCCTCCAGAACTGGGAAGTAAACTAGTAACCCTATCTGAGATAATAGAAACTGGGACCCCATGCAACCGTACAATCTCCCAAATGAAAATCTCCGCTACCCGCTCCGAAGAATAGGTAGTACACACCGGAACGAAGTGCGCAGATTTGGTCAGCCTATCCACAATCACCCATATCGAATCAAACTTCTTCTAGGTACGAGGGAGACCACTCACAAAATCCATAGTAATCCTTTCCCATTTCCACTCTGGAATATCCATCCACTGAAGTACACCACCGGGCCTCTGATGCTCATATTTGACCTGCTGACAGTTGAGACACCGAGCTACATAACTCACAATATCCTTCTTCATCCTTCTCTACCAGTAATGCCGTCTCAAATCCTGATACATCTTCGCGGCACCCGGATAAATAGAATACCGCGAGCTGTGGGCCTCCTCCAATATCAACTCCCGAAGCCCATCTACATTGGGCAAGTAAATTCGGCCCTGCATCCTCAATACACCATCACTATCAATAGACACATCCTGGCAGCATCATGCTGAACCCTGTCCTTAAGGACAAGCAAATGTGGATCGTCATACTGGCTCTCTCTAATACGGTCATACAAGGAAGACCGAGATACCACACAAGCCAACACCCGACTAGGCTCCGAAATATCTAACCTCACCATCCGATTGGCCAAAGCCTAGACATCAAATGCAAAGGGCCTCTCCCCAACTGGAATGTACGCCAAACTACCCATACTCATCGCCTTTCGGCTCAAAGCGTCGGCCACTACATTGGCCTTCCCAGGATGATACAAAATGGTAATGTCATACTCCTTGAGCAACTCAAGCCACCTTCACTGCCTCAAATTAAGATCCTTCTGTTTGAATAAATAATCAGTATATACCTCACAAGATACGCCATATAGGTAGTCCTCCAAATCTTCAAAGCATGGAGTATGGCAGCCAACTCCAAATCATGTACAGGGTACTTCTTCTCATGAGGCTTCAACTGACGAGAAGCATAAGCAATAACTCTACCCTCCTGCATCAATACATATCCGATTCCAACTCTCAAAGCATCGCAATATACGGTGTAAGATCCTGAAGCTGATGGCAACACTAACACTGGAGTTGTGGTCAAAGCTGTCTTGAGCTTCTGAAAGCTCTCCCCGCACTCGTCTGACCATACAAATGGAGCATTCTTCTATGTCAACCTTGTCAAGGACGAAGCAATAGATGAAAAACCCTAAACGAACCTGCGATAATAACCCGCCAAACCGAGGAAACTCCGAATCTCAGAGGCTGAGGACGGCCTAAGCCAACTCTGCACCGTCTCAATCTTCTTTGGATCAACTTGAATACCATCACTGGACACCACGTGTCCCAGAAAAGCCACAGAACTAAGCCAGAACTCACACTTGGAGAACTTTGCATAGAGCTTCTCCTCTCTCAGTCTCTGCAACACCACCCCCAAATGTTGCGCGTGCTCCTCCTGGCTATGCGAGTACACCAGGATATCATCAATAAACACAATCACAAATGAATCCAGATACAGCCGAAATACACTGTTCATCAAGTGCATGAACGCGGCTGGGGCATTAGTCAGCCCGAATGACATAACTAGAAACTCATAGTGCCCATATCTCGTCCTGAAAGCCATCTTCATAATGTCTAAATCCCTAATCTTCAACTGGTGATAGCCTGAACGGAGATCAATCTTAGATAATACCCTTGCCCCCTGAAGCTGGTCAAGCAAATCCTCAATACGGGGTAGTGGATACTTGTTCTTCACTGTCACCTTGTTCAACTGATTGTAGTCAATGCACATTCTCATCGTGCCATCCTTCTTCTTCACAATAAGACCGGTGCACCCCACGGTGACACACTCGGGCGAATGAACCCCTTATCTAGGAGTTCCTGAAGATGTTCCTTCAATTCCTTTAACTTAGTTGGTGCCATACGATAGGGAGGAATAGAGATAGGCTGAGTGCCCGACACCGGATCAATACTGAAATCAATGTCCCTGTCCGGCGGCAAGCCTGGCAGGTCTGCTGGAAACACAACTGGGAAGTCCCTCACAATGGGCACAGAATCAAGACTAGGAGTCTCAACTCCAACATCTCTCACAAAAGCCAAGTACAATAAACAAACTTTCCCAACCATCCGCTGGGCCTTTAGGAAGGAAATCACCCTGCTAGGAACATAGTCGGTCATACCTAGCCACTCAATCCTCGGAATACCCGGAATAGCCAACGTAATTGTCTTGGCATGACATCCAGAATAGCATGATACGGGGATAACCAATCCATACCTAGAATCATATCAAAATCTACCATGCCCAACAATAACAAGTCAACTCGGGTCTCCAGACCCCTAATAGTCACCAGACAAGATCGATATACATGATCCATAATAATAGTATCACCCACCGAGGTAGATACGTGCACAGGCAAGGAAAGACAACCATGGATCGTACCCAAATGATGAGCAAAATATGAAGACACATAAGAGTATGTAGATCTGGGATCAAACAAAACAGAAGCATCCATGTGGTAAACTGAGATAATACCTGTGATAACAGCATCTGATGTAATGGCGTCCCTCATGTCTGGGATAGCATAGAACCGAGCCTGACCACCGCCAGTTCAGTCTCCATCCCTAGGGATGCCCCTAGCTGTCTGACCCCCACCCCTACCTGACTGGGATGGTGCTGAAGTAGATGGAGTGGAAGAGGAGGGCCGATCCCTCTGCTGAGACCGACCACCACAAAGCCGAGGACACTATCTCCTCATGTTATCAAACTCACCGCACTCATAGCAACGACCCGGAGCTGGAGAAGGGGACTGAAGAGAACCCCTCGCTGCAGACGAACCTTGGGCTGAAGAGACAGGAGTAGAGCTCTAAGCTGGAAGGGCGCTAAGTGAAGACTGACCCTGCTGATAACCCTAATGACCACGGCCTGAAAAAACTCCACTGGACTCTGTACGACCTGACTGAGGAGGTCTGAAGGAACGACCTCTGCTGCACTGGAACTGGCCCCTAGACGGAGCACCACTGAAGCTACCTGAACCTCGAGGCCTTTTGGCCTCCCTCTCCTCACGCTCCCGATGGCGATGTGTCTCAATATGTCGATCCATATCAACTACCTCCTCAAACGAGGCGGCCATAACCCTCTCTCTAGTCATCAAAATGCAGACTAGATAATTAAGACCATCCACAAACCTCCTAATCATCTCCCGATCTGTCGGGATCATCCAACTAGTATGCCTAGCTAGGTTCATAAATCTCAACTCATACTGAGTCACAGTCATGTCTCCCTGAACTAACCATTCAAACTGACGACGCAGCTCCTCTCTGCGAGACTGCGGTACATACTTCTCCAGAAAGAGAGTGGAGAACTACTGCCAAGTAAGGGGCGCTGCTCCAACAGGCCTACGCCTCTCAAACTCCTCCCACCATGTAAATGCAGGCCCTGAGAACTGGAAAGTAGTAAAAGCCATTCCACTCGACTCCAAAATCCCTGCAGTGCGAAGCATACGCTGACACTTGTCTAGAAATCCCTAGGCATCCTCGCCCTCAGTGCCACTGAACGTCGGAGGCTGAAGCCTACTGAACCTCTCCAGTCGACGCTGCTCGTCGTCTGGTATAGCTGGAACCACAAAGTATGGAGCTGGTGCAACTGGCGCAACTGGGGAAACTGGTGCAACTGGGGCAACTGGTGCGACTGGCTGAGCCTGAGTTGCTCCCGGTGTCTGCAATACCTGAACACCCTGCTCGGGTGTGCGAACAGCGGGGGTCTGCTGACCACCCCCGATCTGAGAAGTAGCTGCTGCAGTGGTGGCTGAGACTGCCTGAGCCAAGCCAGTGCAGACAGATAAGATCTGAGCTAAAGCCTACCTGAAGACCAGGAATTACAATAGGCACTGTCGGTGCCTGAACAGGTGCTGCTGGAGCATCTACAGCTGGAGGCTGGTCCGGAACTTGGGCAGCTGGTGAATCTGCAAGTGCTGCTCTCACTGGTCTACCTCGACCACGACCACGACCACGGCCACGGCCTCTAGCAGGTGGCAATGGTGGTCGTCCGTCATGTCCGGTAGCACGGTTTCTTGCCATCTGTGAGAGAATAGAATACAGAAGTTTAGGTCTCAGAACAACAAAGCCACACGACAAGAGTTCAAGAATATAAAGTGTTTCCTAAAGGTTCTGCAGCCTCTCGAGGATAAATACAGACGTCTCCGTACCGATCTGCGAGACTCTACTAACCGGCTCATGACTCATGAGGCCTAGTAACCTAGGCTCTGATACCAACTTGTCACGACCCCAATCCCGATCGTGATGGCGCCCAACACAATTGCTAGGCAAGCCCGACCAATTAACACTCACAACTCAACCACACAATCTATTTCCAGTTTATAGCATTAAATTATCAAATAATATAGTTCCAACCAGTGATAATAGACAGAAATAGTACGGAAGTCATAACAACTGCCAATAAAACTCCCAAAGACCTGGGGTCATGAGAATAGAGCCCTTAAGACAACGAAATAATAAATCCTCAGTAATGCTGAAGTTCTACAATGCGGAAATAATAAAGGGATAGGGGAGGAGTCGGGTCCTACGAACGTCAGGCAGCTACCTCCACAACTCCTGAGAAGCGCTGAAGCAGCAAATAACTAAACTATGCTCCCGAGACACCTGAATCTGCACACATGGTGCAGGGAGTAAAGTGAGTACTTCCAACTAAGTGGTAATAGACATATATAATGGCTGAAAGTAAGAAATCCCGAAAATACCACAATGTAAAGCTAACACTAACAATTTAGCATAGTTAACGGTGAAATGGCAACAAAACAGAAACCACTAGATCAGATAAACATCAAAACATGAATGCAATGCAATGCACATGACCGTTGTGGCGTACAACCCGATCCATTTGGGTACTCGTGCTCACTGTGGGGGTTCAGACTCCGGAGGGGCTCCTACAGCCCAAGTGCAATATCATCATATCACTCGTTGTGGCATGCAGCTCGATCCACACTCAGTCTAGATATATGCATATAAGCCACACAGGCACAGTCAAGTTTATCATTTTCAATTCCAATTATTAGGAATTATAGATTAAGTGTTTAAAACTTTAGAAATTTACTAATCATTTCGAGACAGTGTTTAACTCAGGACTGATATCATGAAAACATACTAATCATTATGGAAACAGTGATAATAATCCCTAAGGGATCCAAATAATCGGCACACAACCCAAATATACTCATAACAATCCAAGTAGGATGTTTACAAATCAGTCTATAGTCCAAAGCACAGCTCGGACACCACTCGGGGAGGACTAAGCCACAAACCCCAATCACAAACGACCCCGCACTCGTCATGGAGTGCGTGTCTCGCCTCAATATAGTGTCACAGTGTGATAAATCGGGGTTTCAAACCCTCAGGTCATCATCTACATCTATTACTCACCTCAAGCCGACCACAAGACTAGTCCGCTATGCCTTTTCCTCTCGAATCCACCTCATCGCGCGTCGAATCTGGTCAAAACCACAATGAATTCATTACAATAGGCCAAAGAAATATGACCCAATCGAAAAGACTCGAAAAACACCAAAAATAACGAAGTTGGCAAAACCCGAGCCCTGGGCCCACTTCTCGAAAAATTACAAAATTTACATCACCGGATTCCTCGTCTCTCCACAAGTCTATAAATATCAGATTTACTAAAATCGGAGTTCAACTGCCCTTTCAAAACCCGATTTTTTTAACTCTCTTAAGTTCCAAGTCCTAACCTCCATTTTTACCCTCCAATTCCTCGAATTTCAGTGATTACTCCATGTTTTTATACCATAATAACATATTCCGAGTTTAATAATTCATACCTGATGAAATCCCTTCGAATTCTCTTCAAAATCTCCCAAGAATCGCCTAGGTCCGAAGTCCAAAATGTTTTCTTCTCTTTCAAAAATCGTGAAACACTGTTCACTAAAACCCCAGTCAGGTTTCGCTTCTGCGGTCCTGCTACCGCTTATGCGGGACCGCTTCTGCGGCCAAATGACCGCTTATGCAGTTTTCACTTAAGATGCCAGGCTTTGCTTATGCGACTCAATATCCACTTCTGCGGTTCCCTATCGACCGCTTCTGCGGTATAATATCCGCTTATGCGGACCCGCTAAAGCAACCCCCGTCCGCTTATGCGAAAATACCCTGTGCCGTGCCTGCCCGCTTCTGTCCTTTTCCACAGATGCGGAAATACCAGAAGACAGAAAATCAGACCTGCAACAATGCTTCAAACTTCCCGTTTAACCACCTGAAATCACACCGAGGCCCCCGAGACCTCAACCAAGGGCACCAACACATCCTACAACCTTATTCAAACTTTTTCTAATCCTCAAAACACGTCAAACAATGCTAAAACCATTAAATCACATCGAATTCAAGCCTAAGTTTCTTCAAAACTTTCGCAATATGCATTCGATCAAAAACCCGCCCAAACGACGTCCGAATGACCTGAAAATTTGCAGATATCTCCAAAATCATCTAAAGAAGCTATGAAAACTCTCGGAATTCCATTCCGACCCTCGGATCAAAATCTCACCTATCCATTGGAATTCGCCAAAATTCAAACTTCGCCAATTCAAGCCTAATTCTACACCGAGCCTCCAAAATCAATTCCGATCGCACTCCTAAGTCATAAATCATCCCCCGAAGCTAACCAAATTACCATAATTCACATTCGATCCCTCTAACTATATAGTCAACTTCCGGTTGACTTTTCCAAAACAAGCTTCCTTCTAAGAGGCTAAATGACTCATTTCCAACTAAAACCAATTCAATTCTATCCGATCCATTCAAATACTGATATTGAAATATATAGCAACATAATATGGGGGAAATGGGGTGGTAACTCACGTGACGACGGTCCGAGTCGTCACACCCATATGCCCTATGGCAAGACAAACTAGACTTCCATTCCCTCAAAGAACCACCACTACATCAAAACTGTTTGAGCTGGTCCACATAGATATATGGGGACCCTACCATGCCCATGACAATCACAAATATTTCCTTACCCTTGTGGATGACTTCAGTAGGTCCACTTGGACACACTTGTTAAGTTGTAAGAGCAATGCTCTTCATGCCATAAAGGCCTTTGTGGCTATGATTGAAAATCAATTTAATGCATCCATAAAAGCCATTAGATCTGACAATGGCTTGGAATTCATAAGTCATGAAGCCACCTCTTACTATCAAACAAAAGGAATCATACATAAAAAAACACGTCCCTACACACCACAACATAATGGTATGGTAGAGAGAAAGCACAAATACCTCCTGGAAACTGCTAGAGCTCTCTTATTTCAGTCTAAACTCCCAGCCAGATATTGGGGAGAATGCATTTTAACAGCCATTAACCTAATCAACAGACTCCCAACAACTTACCTTGATCACAAATGTCCTTATGAAATAATGTACCAAAAGAAACCTAATTACACTCATTTGAAAAGCTTTGGCTATCTTTGCTACCCTACTATACCCAAAATATATAGAGACAAATTTGAACCTAGAAGTAGCCCTCATATCTTTGTTGGGTACCCCTTTGGGACAAAAGGATACAAGGTACTAAGTCTAGTGACCAAGAAGATTCACATATCTAGGGATGTCATTTTCCATGAGAATATTTTTCCTTTCTCATTAAATTCTACTGATTCTTCCTTCCCTGCTGTTCTCAAAACAGTCTCTTTTCTTGACTGTTCCTCTTTCCCTGACTGTTCTGAGGATAGTAGTAGTCCAACCTCTCCTAATAACACTGTACATGATCCTGAAAATACCACATCTCCAGGGATAGAACTTCATTCTGCATCACCTAACAATAATGCACCCTCTCCTAATGCTGATAATTCACAAAGTCCCCCTTCACATGAACTATTGGAGATACCAATTACAAGAAAGTCCACCAGAGTTCATCAAGCTCCCACTTATCTTAAGGACTATGTATGTCATTTACCTAAAGGTGTCACTCAATTGTCCAATACATCTCACTGCACATCCTCACTAAATGCCCTCTTCTCTAACCACCATCACATCACTCCTGATGTTCTATTTTCTGAAAGTCAGTAATTGATGTCAAGTATTTCTCATGATGGTGAGCCATCCTCATATGAAGAGGCAGACCTCAATCCTGCTTGGTAACTGGCCATGACACAGGAGTTTGAGGCTCTCCATGCTAATAACACTTGGGATCTAGTTCCCCTACCACCTGGCAAGCAAGCAATAGGCTGCAAGTGGGTTTATAAGATTAAACACAAGGAAGATGGAATATTGAGAGATTTAAGGCTAGGTGTGAGCACGTGATTTTTGCCCTAAGCAAATTATTCCTAAAAATCGAAACAAAATAATTTTTCTTTATTTTTACAATTTTTGTGTCATTTTCTGATATTTGTTGCATTTTCGTGTTAATTAGTTGCATAATAACTCATATTAAAAAACACAAAAATATGCATTTGCATTAGGAATTTAATTTCACATTTTTAGCATTTAAGTAGGTGTTAATTCATTTTAGAAATTTAAAGAAAATCAAAAAATAGTTCACTTTAGCATTTTATTGTTTTAATTGGAAATTGCTATAAAATAGTTATTAAGTAGAGTTTAGGCTTTAATTAGTTTAATTATAGTTTAATCTTACAATTTTATAAAATCAGCAAAATAATATATAAATCTGAAAAATACAAAAATACAAAATAAAAATAAAATACAAAAAGTAAAGTGAGTAAAATACAAAAAAAGAAAAAAGAAAAAAAGGGGCTGCTAAGGAAATTGGGCCAATTACCCAAGCCCAAACAAAATACGCCCCAATCCAGCCCATTTTTCCCGTCCCAGTTCAGTCCAATGACCCCACGACCCAAACGACGTCGCCTTAGCATCTTCAGATCTCAGCCCTTCATCACCTTTCATCCGACGGTCGGCGTTTGATTAATAGGATTAGATATAACTGTCTCAAAATACACAAACCCTAAAAAAAACATTGTATCTCTTCCTCGTACCCCTCCCCTCCCTCTGTTACATCGCCACAGTCCCACTAGGGTTCCGCTATACTCCGTCGTCCTCCGCCACGTCGCCGCCGGCCGAAAATCGTCGCCTCTGGCGGCGCAACCCCAAATAATCCAAATTTTTCACCCCTTACTCCGCTTCTCCTCCTCTTCCCAACCCCCATAACCATCTTTTTCGAACCATAACCCAGCGCTTCAAATATTAGATCAAAGTTTCCAGTCGGAACCCTAGTTCATCCAATAACCCTCAAATTCACACCATACCTTCCCCTGACCTCCCTCATACCTAATATCTCATTAATTCCCGTCAAATACCACTATAGCTCATCAAATCATGAATCTAGGGTTTGCGGTCAAAGCTTTGAACTCCAACCAACGTTCAAGTGATTTTTAAACTATATTAGGTGTTTGTTCTTAGTGAGAACAAGCACATAATATCGTTTGAAGATCACTTTCAATCCCGGTCGAATCAGTTGCCGAAAGTGAGTTTTCTCGAATTTCTTTTTCCTTCTTTTATCTGTAAATTTTCCTTTAGCTTTATGATTTTGTTCTATTTTGTTCAACTTAGTATATCTTCTATTTTAGATTTGATTTTAGGGTTTGATTGATTTTGATTGCGTTTTTGTTATCTGATTGCAACTATAGAATTCCTGTTTAGTATTTAGTTTAATTATTTTAATTAGATTAGTATTTTGTTCGCCATTTAATTGCCGGTTTAATTTTTTCAAATCTGTTTGTAGATTGTTCTTACTGTTTTGGCATTAATCACTGTGTTAGTATTAATTCTGCTCTGTTTCAGTTCTGTTTGGCCTGAGTAAATCAATATTTTAATAGATTAATTAGTTGACTCATTATGCAATTTGTTTGGTTAATTGTCCAATTAAGCCTTGTTTTAGGTTATTAGTTATAATTGATAGATCTCAACCATAGTTATTAACTAGGGTGAAAGGGCTGTGATTGGGTAGGTAATTTCAAGAAACTTCAGGGGTAATTTGGGCATAGGTAAATGGCAGATTCAGTAGAAATGGTAAATTTTGAAATAAAGTAGGGGTAGTACAGGAATTGTAGGGGTATAGAACATTCTAGAATAGGACTTTAGTGTGGAATTCAATAAACTTAGGGTAGTAACTTGAGGAACAAGTAAAAAAATAAAGGGTTGAATATAAGAAATCTGAAAATTAGAAAAGGGAAAAAGTGTGAGTATCTTCTAGAACATTC
>MU698976.1:12256-24280 GCA_026770625.1 Nicotiana glauca | reverse complement strand
CAAAAGGGAAAACCTTTTAGCTCGAACTCGCTACCTAATTTAAAACTTGATTTCATATTTATGAATTAATTTTCCATATTCCTAATTATTATTGTTTTAATATTATTGTGTGAGCTCTAATTTTTATCTAAACTTTAACAACACTTTCGGCCTCAAGCTTGGCCCGAGTAACAATATGAAATCTAACTCATGCATCCATGTCAAATTAAAACTATCAGTAACTAACCAATTCCTTTTTATACTATTGTTTTTCTATTTTTCATACGATTGTTTGAACTCAGAAGAACTAAACAACAAACTAATCTAGCCGATTTTTGCAATTATTAGGCGAACATGATTTCAGCTTACTCACAATTATATTATTCCAATTCAAATAAATCCAAATATTATGAGATTCCATTTTTATTATTATTTCTTTTTGAAGCAAACTGGTGATTTGTCAATTAGCTATTGCGAAATTAATTCCTACAGCAAATCGAATTAGTTACTGATGTTACTTCCTTCTAATTCTAATGGTTATACTAACAAAACAGAACAACAAAAATAATATACTTGCATTTAACATATTACTCTTGTACGTCTATTACTAGTCCAGCTACTGATCTGAAACTAAAACTGTAACAAAACAAATCATGCATTAATACTACTGATTTCTAATATTCAATTCAACAGTCCAGCTAATATTTTAGACTAACAGTAAAATAATTTCCAAACAACTTCAAATGTCCAGTCTATATTAATTACACAAGGAAAACTGAAATATAAAGCAATAATAGAATCTACATCAAATCCGGCTTCGATTTTTATATCACATTTCTACTGGAAATTTGCATAGTAGTGATCTCATGGAATGTACCTGGAAGCACAATACGAAATAAGAGAAGGAGGTCAGCTCAGCAATTAAGGACAACAATAATTCAGGAATCAGCAGATCCGCAGTTACTTTTCAACAGCTCAAGGATTTTTAAAAGCAAATTTCTTCACTTCGACAACCAAAATTGCATCAACAGGAACAACAACTTTCATATTGGTCAAAATGACTCAGTTTGAGTTTAAACTCATTCAAAATTAAAGCCAATAGATCTATGAATTTCAATGACTCAAAACTGAGTCAAAATTGAGGGAATCGATAGCTGAAAACTGCAATTTGATTGAGAATTCTCAATAGAACAGTAATTTTTAGTTTTTTTTTACTGATTTTTGTAATTTTCTTGGATTTTTGACATGAATTCAGATTGTAAAAGAGAATATTGTGATCTGAAAATGTTAATTTCAGATCTGGAACTAACAAATATTTTTGGGAATTTTCTAGTGTTTCCAAAACTTCTGATTTAAGGCAGAAACTGCCTATTTATAGAATTAAAATTGGAGGAAATTTCAATTTTTAGTATTTTCAGATTAGTCCCCTTTTTTCTGACTTGTTAAACAAGTTAGTACACTTATTTTATTAAAACTTTCACTAAAACCCATTCTAGAATGTTCTAGTTGCATCTACCATGTTCCTACCCCTTGAAATGTCTATTTCACCCTCACTTGCATTCTATTATTTACTAATTCTACCCTTTTCAATACCTATAATACCCCTGAAACTAGGCTGAAATTTCCTCTAACCTATTTCAAAATTCCAACAGTGCCCTCACTTCCCTTTCAAAATTACCAATATTACCTTAAACCAATCCCAACCCTTTTTACCCTAATTTTCATCAGCTATAACCAAACAACCTATATGATAGCTTGAAATTAATCCACATCGACTTTCAAATCCATCTTTATATGAACAAAACCCAAATTAAACAACTAAAACCAATAGTTAAGTAAACTACAAAACAGACATTGTGATGATATTAACAAACTAAAATGTATTAAAATCAACAATTAATCAACTAAATTATACTTAATAAACTAAATCACTAACACAGTTTACTAATGGATAGCATTTACCACACAATAGTCACGATAAAAGAAACGAAAACAGCATTCAAAATACGACGACTATTAATTTCGACTAACCCTATTACGAATCAGAATATGAGTAGCCCCAATTTATTTTTAGACTTAACAAAAAATCTATAGATGTATTAACCACATAATGAAGAACAACAAGACTTAAACTAATATTCGCAGTTAACACAATCTAATAAAAGAACTAACAATAAAAGAGATGACGAAGACAGAAAGAAAAGAGAAAAAAAAATGAAAACAAACAAAATATGGACTTACTAACTCACTGAGTTTTTTTTTTTGGAAGTTTTTTTTTTTTTTTTTGAACATCCGGTCATTCAATTTCTTGAAATAGTCTGAGCTGTGAGAAACCAGCGTATCTTTTGTACATATCTTCAAGCGAATATTCGACGCGGTTGATGATGATTCGAGCGAAAAAGAATGTATATCGGTCATGAGGAAGATGAGAGGAACTTGGGGTGTTTATGGGGTGGGTTTGGACATCGGCGCCGCCACCGGAGAACTCAAGGCGGCGCTAGGGTTTTGAAAGTTGAAGAAGTTTTAATGGTATTCAAGACGAAAGAGTTACGGATTCGAAGAGAGGAGGAGAAGGAGAGTCTTTTGGTGTTGGTTTGGTCAGAAACGGAGAGCCGCCGCCGCCGTGAGTGAATTCTGGCGGGCGGCGAGGTGATGGTATGTGGCGTTTGGTTAAGTGAACGAGGGAGGGAAGGAGACTGATTTACGGTTAATTTTTGTTTGTAATGTTTTATTTCATTTAAATGACCTATCTCCTACTGGCCGTTGGATTAAAATGATTTAACGGCTGAGATTAACGACACCAAAACAGCGTCGTTTTGGGTTAGGGCTGGACCGAGTGTTTTGATGCTTGGGCCTGGGGCATGGTATTTTGGGCTGGGAATGGGTGGCTTTATTTGGGCTATAACACAGCTCATTTTATTCCTTTTTGTTTATATTTTTGTATTGTTATTTTCATTTGCTTTTTGTATTTCATTTTTATATTTTGTATTTGTATTTTGCCTATTATTTTTCTGATTTTGTAAAAACTAAAATAAAACCTAATTAAACTATTGAACTCCTAAAATTACTTAATATCACTATTTAGAGTTGAATGCAATATTTATCAATTAAAATTGCCTAAGAACTATTTTTGAGATTTTCTTTGAATTGTTCTAACATGAATTAATACCTACTTAATACTAAAATATGAAATTGAATTCATAAATGCAAATGTATATTTTTCGTATTTTTATTTGACTTAACATGCACAAATAACATGCAAACAATTAACACAAAAGTCACATAAATTGTAAAAATAAAGAAAAAATATTTTGTTTGAATTTTATGGGAATAACTCATATATAGGGCAAAAATCACGTGCTCACAACTCTCTCATTTTTGGTTTTTTCTCAGCTCCCTTCGCCGCGCGGTGCCCGCGAGGATTTTCACCAATAAGACTCTCTCATTCTTTATTTCCCTTGCTTGGACCAGAGTGTTGCCCCTGATATGATTCACCTCTACTCGCTTGACTTGGCATCTTTCGAAGACTGATCAGAAGGTCTTTCTTTGGACCATAATGTGGGATTTTGGATAGGGTTAGAAAGAAAGGATATCAAAGACTCAAAACAATTCAACATGGGTTCAAAATTACAACTTCCAAAATCAGATTTCTCACAACTTCTGCCCCAGTTTCTCTCTTGGGGACTTTTGGATTTTTATTTTGGTGTGACCGAATCTCAGAGAGAGACTGCCTATGTATCCTTTCAGAATCAAGTCAAATGTAGTTCAGGTCATAGAAATTACTTTGTTGTTGTGATTTTTCCTTTCTTTTTCTTCTATTTTCTCTTCTTTTCTTTTCTTTCTTGCCTCTTTTTGTTGTTTTGTTCTTTTTCTTTCTTTTTTTTCTATTTTTTTCTTCTTTTTCTTCTTTTTTCCCCTTTTTCCCTTCTCTCTCTTTTCTCTTTTTTCTTTACTTATCTTTTACGCTTGTGTTTCTAATCTTTCTGAAAGAGGAGTATGAAAGAAAATAAATAAGGCTCAAAGGGGGTAACAAAGGATAAAGTGTTTAGATAGCAGAACAAACTGCCTTCATCATTCCAATCTTCAAAACATGCCAAGTACAAATAACACAGTTAAACAAACCACAAAAAATATTCGCAATATCTTTTGATTGTACCAGACTCGGTAACCATATCCATACATCTGCCTTCTATATCTGTTGAATACAAAGCATCATTGGACAACACTCTCACTTACCTTACCACGAACGCCCCCTAACAATTCGGGCAAACTTGCCTTTAGCTTCAACCTGATGTGGCATGATTCACTCTAAAAGGGTTTCTCTGTGTTTTATCTGCCCCAGTTTCACATGGTTCGGGCTTCAAATGATCTCAAAGTGTTCAAATCTTTTCATATTTCCCTCAAGTGCCCCTGTCATCTTCAAAATTGTTTCAATGTTTTATGACGAAGCTAACTTTTGAGCTCAGGCTGAGAATTACGCATGCATATCATGTCTCTAAAACCGGCATGAAAAGAACTATAAGAGGAGAAGAAAACTAAACAGAAATGACTAGAAATAACAGAAAACAGAGAATTGCATTAGACTGACGGTGAAGGAGTTTGAACAATAAAAGAAGCACAATAAACTGGGGTACAACCCTTAGAACAAACCTAGATAACACTACATGAGATACTACGACCGAAGGAACTAGACTAAATAAAAGGATAGAAGGGTTTTAGTCACAAGACAATATCCAGATTACAACCCTGAAATAACCTGAACAACAGAAATGACAACAAACTTGTGACGACCCAAAGGGTCATCACCGTATTTCTCCCTTTCTCCGTGCTTTCGAGGCATTGGAAACCTCACTTTTGGTTGCCTCGACTTACGTGTGCAGTCCGGGCACGAAGCCGAAAATTTTTTATGTTAAAATATATGAATTCTGTGAAACATTTGAAGAATTATGATATTAATATTGAAATAGTTGACTTTGGTCAACACTTTGAGTAAACGGAGCCGAACCCGTGATATGACGGTCCCTGTAGGTCCGTAGAAAAATATGGGACTCGGGTATGTGCCCGGAGTCAAAATCCGAGGTCCAGAACCCCGGTAAAAGAATTTTTCTGTTAAATTGCTTTCTGAAATTATTAAGGAAAAGTAAAAATGAAAATGAGTTGGAAAATATAGGTATCGGGCTCATATTTTGGTTTCGATGCCCGGTACAGGTCATAAATATTGGTTAAGCGCTTCCTGTAAAGTTTGGTTGAAAACGGACGTCGTTTGACGTGTTTCGGACCTAAATAGCTAAAGTTAAGGTTTATGAACTTTGAAATGAAAAGTGATGATCTTGGGGTTTAATTCGTTGAATTTGATGTTATTTTAACGATTTGATCGCTTGAGCAAGTTTGTATGATATTTTTGAGTCAGTGTACATATTTGGTTTGGAGCCCCGAGGGCTAGGGTGAGTTTCGGATAGGTAACGAGGTGGTTTTAGACTTGGAAAAAGCTGCAGAAAATCTGCAGCAGGTGCACAGGGATTTACTTCTATGCGATCACATAGGTATAGATGCGATCGCATTGAGCAAAGTTTAGGGGTCCCCAAATCCTTCTATGCGATCGCATAGTTTGCCATTTTCCTTCTACGCGATCGCACTCCTCCCTACTGCGATCGCATTGTACAAACCTGGCCCCTCACATTTTTCTTCTACGTGATCGCAGCTCCTCCCATGCGATCGCAGTGTACAATTTTATTTTACTCTATGCGATCGCATTCCTTTCTCCGCGATCGCATAGAGCAATTTCGCCAGTGATTTTAAAAGACCCAAAACAGAACATTGACTGGATTTTTCACATAATACATACGAGTTCATCTTCTCCACAGCCCCTAAACGATTTTCAGAGCTTCTCTTCACCAAATTTCTTTGGGTAAGTTTTCTTAAAATCGTTTCCTCATTATTTCATCAACTAATCACCAAATTCTTAGGCCTAAACATGTGGAAATAGGTAGAAAATTAGAGAATTGGGTAGAGTTAGGGTTTTCAAAGAAATTGTGATTGTGACCTCGTTTTGGGGTCGGATTTAAGAACAAATTATATATTTGAACTCGTGGGAGTATGGGTGAATTTATTTTGGTTCGAACCTCGGGTTTTGACCAAGCGGGCCCGAGGTCGGTTTTGCAAATTTTGGGCAGAATGTTAGAAAGATTATATTTAGGCATTTGGGTTGGATTGTTGAGTATTATTGACAATATTAAATAAATTGTGTATAGATACGATTGAATTGGAGTAAAATTCGAAAGGAAAGGCATTGCTTGAGGATTGAGTTGGCCGTAAACTTTAGAGGTAAGTGTTTGATCTAACTTTGGCTTGAGGGAATAGGATTAGAGTGTCATAAATGCTATTTACTAATTGATCGAGTGCAGTGTATAGGCGTGGTGACGAGTGTCTATACACCGGAATCTAGCATGACCGTGGGTCTTTGTTTGTATACGTTTTTGAGATAAATTGGAACTCTCCTAAGCTAAATTATGATTTGCTACAAATGTGAAGAGTTTGAGGATAAATTGTGAAATATTAATATTTTGGAGCGTTGGCTCGAATGATAAATACTATTGAGTAAAAGTTGAAAGTATTGAAAGGAGTTGTGATTAATCCCTTGCCGAGATGGTAAAATATACTGAGTATTACCCTTGCCGGGTTGTGAAAGTTATTGTTATTGTTCCCTTGCCGGGACTCAGTTGTTATTGTTGTTACTCCCTTGCCGGGAGAGTGCTTACTATTTATCTATTCTTCTTGCTCGTTTGATTGTGACTGTTGTTTGGGTGAGGAAGAGTGATATTGCACGAAGGGTCATTCCGTGCTATTATTGATTATATTTGCACGAAGGGTCCTTCCGTGCTATTTCTGATTATAACTGCATGAAGGGTCATTCCATGCTATGTTTGACTATTTACGCATGAAGGTACATTCCGTGCTCTGCTTTGATTATATTTGCACGAAGGGTTATTCCGTGCCATGAAATGAGAGTTATGTGAGGGAAAGCACGAAGGGTGATGCCGTGCATTTTGTTCGATTGTTTTGGGTGAGAATGAGAGTAAAAGAACGAAGGGTGATGCCGTGCAACTATTGAATTTCTTATTCTATGATACATATTATTGTGCCCTGTTTCTAATTACGTTGATGAATTGTATATTCAATTGTACTCCCCACAACATATTTTCCCCTTTTAATTGCTTAGTTTCAGTATTTCTGTTGTTGGTAGTGCATATATGTATATAGATCTGTACAGGTTGTTTTGGTAGTCCTGTCTAGCCTCGTCACTGTTTCGCCGGGGTTAGGCCAGGCGGGCACAGATCTAGGAGCAGCTTTTAGACAGCAACAGTAGGATATTTATTCCAGGAGCTATCATCAGTTCGGGGACTTTTCGAGGTAGCCTAGCTGGCGTTCGCAGGCCGAAGTCCCTTTCCTTTACTTCAGTTTATTTTCATTGTTCCGAAATAGGCTTATGTATTTTCTTCATTCAAACTTGGTTGTAGTATTCTATAGTAGTCCGTGAGCTAGTGACACTAGGTTTTGGGTAGTGATATGTTTCAAACTTCCGCATATTTTTTTATATTATTTGGTTAAACTTAAAGGTCTTCCGCACTTATTTAATTGTTGATTGTATATTTTATTGGTGATGTTGATAGAGAATGTGTAATGTTTAGCTGGCCTAGCTCCGTTAGTAGGCGCCATCACGATGCCCGATGGTGGGATACATCCGGGTCGAGACAAGTTGGTATCAGAGCTCTAGGTTGCATAGGTCTCGCTGCTCACGGACAAACTTAGTAGAGTCTGAGGGATCAGTACGGAGACGTCTGTATTTACCCCAGAGGCTACGGAGTTAGCAAACGTTTCACTTTTGTTCTTTCTTGTCGTGCGAATCTGTTACTCAAATACTGATTTTTCTTCTACTCTGTTCTTTCGCAGATGGCGACAACATGTGCGTCTTCTTCTACCGCTCAGCAGCCCGAGCCTCCAGTAGCAACTCCCGTGAGGGGCAGAGGCCGAGGTCGTGCCGGAGGCCGTGGTAGGGGCAAAGCTCAGCCCCAGGTAGCAGTTTCAGAGGTGGAGCCTCATATTGATCATGATGAGGAGGTTCCAGCCCCAGCAGCTCCAGTGGGCCCAGCTCAGGTCCCAGGAGGGGTTATGTTCACCCCCGATCTTCAGGATGCTCTAGTCCGACTGGCAGGCTTCATGGACAGTGTCACTAGAACAGGTTTACTGCCAGTAGCACCAGCCACTTCTCAGGCTGGAGGAGGGGTTTAGACTCCTGCTACGCGTACTCCGGAGCACGTATCTCCCCAGACTCAGGCCCTAGTGGTTCAGCCCGTAGTGGCAGCTCAGATAGGCATTACAGCTCAGGCCGGAGATGGAGCGACCATGTCTTCGGATGCTTTGTGGAGACTTGATCGGTTCTCCAAGCTTTTTACCACCACCTTCAGCGGTGCTTCATCGGAGGATCCCCAGGATTTTATATTCAGTTTTCATGAGATTCTCAAGACTATGGGTATAGTGGAGACCAACGGGGTCGATTTTTATACCTTCAGGCTTGCAGGATCTGCCAAGACTTGGTGGAGAGATTTCTGCCTATCTAGACCAGCAGGGTCCCCAGCTTTGACATGGGATCACTTTGTAGAATTATTCTTGGAGAAGTTTTTCCCCGTCACTCAGCGGGAGGCACTTCGTAGGCAGTTTAAGCGCCTCCAGCAGGGCTCCATGACCGTTACTCAGTAGAGACTAGATTTGTGGATTTGGCACACCATGTAGTTGTGATACTCCTTTCAGGGCGGGAGAGGGTCCGGAGGTTTATTGATGGATTGATTCAGCCGATCCGTCTTCAAATGGCCATGGGAGTTGGTATTGACATTTCCTTTCAGGAGGCGGCCAACGCAGCCCGCAGAGTTGAAATGGCCCTCACTCGGGGAGGTGGTCAGATGTCGGACAAGAGGCCTCGTCATTCTGGCAGATTCAGTGGTACTTCATCTGGAGGTAGGGAGTTCTATGGTAGGGATCAGGCATCGAGGCCCTTTCAGTCTGTACTTCAGGTTTCTCATGGTACTCCAGGCAGTGGTGGTCTTAGCAGCATTACTCAGATCAACAGCCTATCAGTGCACCCCCAGTTCAGAGCTTCAGGGGAGGACATTCTAGTCGACAGGGTCAGTAGTCGCAGCAGCCGAGATCTTGTTATGGTTGTGGTGACCCCGATCACAATTTCAGGTTTTGCCCTCGAGCATCGGGTAGCTCTCAGTAGCAGGGTCCTCGCCCCATGATACACACAGTAGGTGATCCACAGCCCGCCCACCCAGCTAGAGGCGGAGGTAGGGATCATAGAGGTGGAGGTAGGGACCGTAGAGGTAGAGCTCGGACCGATAGAGGCAGAGGCAGAAGACAGCCAGTGGTTGATCATCCTAGAGATGCGGTTTAGGGAGGTGGGGCCCAACCCCAGTTTTATGCTTTGCCAGCCAGGCCAGAGGCTGAGTCTTCTGATGCTGTTATTACAGGTACTATTCTAGTCTGTGACAGGGATGCTTCAATGCTATTTGACCCTGGGTCCACGTATTCATATGTGTCGTCTTATTTTGCTCCCCACTTGGCTATGCCTAGTGATGCCTTGGGTATTCCTGTATACGTATCCACGCCAGTGGGTGATTCTATTATGGTCGACAGAGTTCATCGTTCTTGTGTAGTAGTGTTTGAGGGTCTTGAGACCCGTGTTGATCTATTACTTCTAGACATGGTCGATTTTGATGTCATATTGGGGATGGACTGGTTGTCCCCGTATCATGCGATCTTGGATTGTCACGCCAAGACCGTGACCTTGGCTTTACCGGACTTACCCCGATTGGAGTGGAGAGGGACCCCGGGACATGCCACCCGCAGTGTCATTTCTTATGTTAAGGCTCGACGCATGGTCGAGAAGGGGTGCTTAGCTTATTTGGCATATGTTCGTGATTCTAGCACGGAGGTCCCATCTATCGACTCGATTCCTATTGTTCGGGAGTTTCCAGAGGTTTTTCCTTCAGACCTGCCGGGTATGCCGCCCGACAGGGATATTGATTTTTGCATTGATCTGGCCCCAGGCACGCAGCCCATTTCTATTCCACCGTATCATATGGCTCCGCCAGAGTTGAAGGAGCGAAAGGATCAGTTTCAGGATTTGCTCGAGAAAGGCTTCATCAGGCCTAGTATTTCTCCTTGGGGTGCGCCAGTTCTATTTGTGAAGAAAAAGGATGATGTGCATTGATTACCGGCAATTGAATAAGGTGACAATAAAGAACAAGTACCCACTGCCGAGGATTGATGATTTATTCGATCAGTTGCAGCGTACGAAGGTATTTTCAAAGATAGATTTGAGATCGGGTTATCACCAACTGAGGATTAGGGCGTCTGATGTCCCTAAGATAGCGTTTCGCACTCGGTACGGGCATTATGAGTTTTTGGTCATGTCGTTTGGGCTGACCAATGCCTCAAAAGAATTTATGGAGTTGATGAACCGGGTGTTCAGGCCTTATTTGGACTTGTTCGTAATAATTTTCATTGATGATATTCTTGTGTACTCTCGCAGTCAGGAGGAGCACGAGCAGCACCTCAGAGTGGTTCTTCAGACTCTGAAGGATAACCAGTTGTATGCCAAGTTCTCAAAGTGCGAGTTTTGGTTGAGTTCAGTTGCATTTCTGGGTCATGTTGTATCAGCAGCGGGCATTCAAGTAGACCCGAAGAAGATTGAGGCAGTCAAGAATTGTCCTCGACTAGCTTCAGCTACTGATATTCAGAGTTTCTTGGGGTTAGCCGGTTATTATCATCGATTCGTGGAGGGATTTTCATCTATAGCAGCCCCGATGACCAGGTTGACCCAGAAGGGTGTCCAGTTCAGGTGGTCAGATGAGTGCGAGGAGAGCTTTCAGAAGCTCAAGACAGCTCTGACTACGACACCGATATTGGTTTTGCCCACAGGTTCAGGACCTTATATGGTTTATTGTGATGCTTCTCGTGTTGGGCTTGGCTCAGTATTGATGCAGGATGGTAAGGTCATTGCTTGTTCTTCGAGACAGTTGAAGATCCACGAAAAGAATTACCCAGTCCATGATCTAGAGTTGGTAGCTATTGTTCATGCCTTAAATATTTGGAGGCATTACGTATATGGTGTGGCATGTGAGGTATACACCGATCACAAGAGTTTGCAATACTTGTTCAAGCAGAAAGAGTTGAACTTGAGGCAGCGGAGATGGTTGGAGCTACTGACGGATTATGATGTTATTATTCTGTACCACCCGGGGAGAGCTAATGTGGTGGCGGATGCATTGAGCAGGAAGTCAGCCAGCATGGGTAGTCTTGCCTATATTTCGGTCAGCCGGAGACCGCTTGCTTTAGATATTCAGGCCTTAGCCAATCAGTTTGTGAGGTTGGAAATTTCATAGCCTAGTCGAGTTTTAGCTTGCACGGTCGCCCGTTCTTCATTATTGGAGCATATCCATGACCGGCAGTTTGATGATCCTCATTTGTGAGGCCTGAGAGACACTGTGCAGCGGGGAGGTTCCACAAAGGTGACTTTAGATGCGAATGGAGTTCTGAGGTTGCAAGGGTGAGTATGTGTGCCCAATGTTGATGGTATTCAAGAGTTGATCTTAGCGGAGGCCCATAGTTCTCGGTATTCTATTTATCCGGGGCGCCGCGAAGATGTATTAGGACCTGCGATAGCATTTCTGGTGGAGTGGGATAAAGAAAGACATTGTTGCATATGTGGCTCGGTGTTTGAATTGTCAGCAGGTCAAATACGAGCATCAGAGTCCTGGTGGTGTATTTCAGAAGATTGAGCTTCCCGAGTGGAAGTGGGAGCGGATTACCATGGACTTCGTTACTGGACTTCCGATAACCCGGAAGAAGTTTGATGCCATCTGGGTCATTGTTGATAGGCTGACCAAGTCAGCACATTTCATTCCTGTTGCCACCACCTATTCATCAGAGAGATTAGCTGAGATCTACATCCGAGAGATTGTTCGCCTTCATGGTGTGCCGACGTCT